>BQNB010049129.1:0-42197 GCA_026074375.1 Tanacetum coccineum | reverse complement strand
GCATACCGATGTGGTAGTTGTTTAAAGGACCGAGGTTTAATAATGTTGCAATAATAATAATAAGAATAAAGCCAAATTTCGACTCCGAGGTTATCTAAATAAAGCCTCCATCTCTGGACTTGTAGTTGAGTTGTTTCGGATGAAATAAAAAGGATAACCCCTAAATCGTGCGAAATCAGAACCTTAATGTGGACCTTATTCTCTCTATATCGTCTCTTTCGGAAATGATTTCAAACTCAT
This sequence comes from Tanacetum coccineum, assembly GCA_026074375.1. Lineage (NCBI taxonomy): Eukaryota > Viridiplantae > Streptophyta > Magnoliopsida > Asterales > Asteraceae > Tanacetum > Tanacetum coccineum. Next base: position 41,957 of record BQNB010049129.1, on the reverse strand, counting down.
TGTGGTCTAAACCGGGTTTACTTTATGTGAATAAGACATTAATTTATTTGTCACAAATAATAATATTAAAATCTTTAGAGGATTTAGGAATAAGGGAGCAGAAAGTAGCTATGCATACACAATTAGCATTTATGAGTAGTGTTAGCATCTTAACTTGTATTTAACAATGATTTTGTTTTTAAGCTTGGTTTGGGGCGGGTGAAAAATCAAGGACGATGAATTTATCCTTTTAGTGTTTCTTGTTCCGTGACCCTTAAAGTTATAGTGTATGATAATAATAAATGCATAAAAATGGTAAAACGGGGGCTTATCAAAACTATTGATTTCTTAATCCTCTTAGATGAACACTTAGCTACTTTTTGAGGTAATTAGTCTAAGGGGGTTGAAATTTTTGGTTTTCTAAGTGTGTATTTATGACATTGCGTGAGGACACGGCAATAGCTTAGTATGGGGGATTTTGGTATGTGCTTAAATACACATACCTTTTACCTAATAAAACGAGCTAAAAAGACCAATAATGACCAAAAATACATAAAAAATGCATTGTATATGTGTATTTCGTGAATTGTGTCTTGCAGGTATGGATATGTCACAAAAAGGACAAAAATAAAGCAAATACGGACAAAACCAAGCACGGGAATGGAAAGAGTGCAAGAAATCAAAGCCGAAGGCATATTTACCCTTAATGGACCAACCCGTACCCATTTTATTGGGCCGGATCAGCCCATTAAGAATAATACTTATAAAACCTTAAGCCTTTATTAAACAATCCAATCCATAAATCCATGATCCATTAATCTTGGCCCAAATTCAAGTCAAAGCCCAACTTCTATAACCCGAGTCAAAGAGTTGGTCAAACAAAGTATAAAAAAAAGAAAATAAAAGCGGGAAAGATGGTTTTTACTATTCACCCTCCGTCCCAAATCTCACCCTGCACCTCTAACACCCAATTAACCCAGCTTAAATGTAAATTAACCCTTCTAGATGGATATGACGCACGCAATGACAATCTCCTCTGACACCCAACGAATGACACGCTGGCAATCCTAAGGCCAATGATTGGAGGATGTGACGTGCACTTAAACCAAGGGCTATGATGAAAGGATTTTTAGGCGGTTTGGATTGAGGACAAGATTGAAGATTGGGGAGCGTCCTTGGGTTCTGGATCCTTCCTCTCCTCACTATAAAAGGAGGCCTCCTCACACAAAACCAGAGGGTCTAGTTTTTGAGCTTATTTTTAGTAGTAATTTAGCTTATAGTTTTTATTTTAATGTAATTTACTTTTAAAAGCTTGTATTCTCTTTGATTAATCAATAAAATTTTAGTGTTCGTTTAATTTGTGTTTAATCATGTTTTTCTTTATTGCAATTATGGTTTAAATAAGTTTAAAATCAACTAAATAAGCTCTATAAGCTCTCTACTACTTCATAAGCTAACTATCATTCAGTTAAGCCTTAAAAAGCTTAACCGAATTAGTATTCACTTCAAATCTTACTCATAAATTACCTCAGCTTATTAGGATGATAAGCCAATCATGGACGGGCTTATAGACCTCACCAGCTTGTTTCTTACAAGCCAGAGCTTGTAGATAATCTCTTAAGAGCAGTATTTGATCCTTGTTTGAGCTAGGATCAAGGTACTTTCACTTTTCTATTTTTAAAGCTTTATTTCTTGTTTAGCTTATTTTTTGATTATTGCTGCTTATTATTGCTTATTATTGTTTACTTAGTCTTATTAATGCTTAAAATTGTCTGCTAATAGTTTAGATTCAATTAGTTTAAGTTTTTTCTTAAAACTGTTAAAAAAACCCAAAATAATTATATGCTTATTGTTCTAGCTGATTGATTAGTGCTTATTTGTAGTTAAATTTTGCTTAAAAGTTTTCCATATACTTAGATCTTAATTTGTTTTAAGTTTTTACAACTTATTTAAAACTATTTTAAGCTTAAATATGGTTTTCAAACTTATTAAGGGGTGTTTGGCACAAGCAGTACTAACCTAGGTTAGTACTGTTTGATTGCCTTGTGACCTTAAAGCCAAGTTTGATAAGCTCAAACTAAGTTTATAAGTCAGTTTTAATAAGTGGTTAAAGTTTAAATCTCTAGTTTAAGGTTTAATCTAAACATGGTTTGAATTTGAGGTATCCTAGTGTGAAAATTTTGCTTATTTGCTTAGATCTTGATTAGTAGCATTTTGGTATTGATTTCATGCTTGTTATGGTTCAAAATGCAGTAGAATGAGTTTAGTTTAAGTGTGCAATTGTCATTTGTGTTTAAGTCACAATCTGTCAGTTTCTAAGTATCAAATTCAAAGTTTAAAATCTAGTTTTCATAGCAAATTTTAGGTTAGATTAAGTATGTTTAAGGATCTGAAAATGAGAGAATAAGTTCTTTGTAATCCAAACTTAATCTGTTTTAGATTTTTAAGTTTTCAAAACATCAGATTCTAGCTTATAATTAGGCCTGCAGTTAGGCATTTAGTATTTTATAAAAACTTGAAAAAAACCAAAACATAGGAATTTAGTTAAACTGCCATTTTTATTTTTCTTTTTCTTGCCTATTTCATTAGCTTATCTGCTTAAATTTTGCTTATCTTTGTTGTTTGAGTCCTAGTCTTAATCTGTTTTTAGTTCATAGCTTTTTATGAGTGCTTAATGGTCCTTAAATTTGAGCTTAAAAAGTGGAAAAAGTCTTTAAATCTATTTTTGATGTCTGCTGTCCCAAATGCTTTCTAAGGATTTTCGGCTTATTTTGTTTGTTAAATTTCTATCCCTAGTGCTTATTAGGTCAAGGTGTTAGTCTGTTTCAGCTTATTGAGTTGTCCATTTGCTTATTTAGTTAGAAATCTCCAAGTAGTTTAGCCAATTTTGTCTAAATACTTATTAAGCAAACTGTCATCTTATGTTAGCTTGTTTCTGGCTTATTTTTAAGTTCTGAAAAAAGTTTTTTTTTAAGTTTCTTATTTCTGCTTATAGTTTAGCTTTTTCTAAAAAGAAAATAAAAAAACGTTTTTGCAAAAAGAATAGGTCCAAGACTCGAACCTCCGACCTACCCTTCACACACACAACACCTTAACCAGTTTGCCCTTGAGTCTTTTTCATAATACCTTTGCACTCTTAATTTCTTATACACAATTTTCAATTTTGGCTTATTAAGCTTATTTGCTTATTTCCAGCTTTTTCAAATAAGCTGGTGAACCCATTTTATTTTTCCTACATTGGTAATACTTTAAAACACTGTTAGTAATTTTGCCAGATTTTATAAATTAGTTTAGCATTTTTAATTAATTTTCTAGATTAAAATAGATTTTAATTCATAAAAAATAAAATAAAAATCAAAAAAATATAATTCTTTTTTCTAAAATTATTTTTAATCATTTAGGACTTTTAAAAATTAAATTTACATTTTTAGGGGTAAAATTTGATTATTTAGGTTTTTAAGTCGCGTTTTAGAATCCCCGTTATCGTTTTTAGCCTAAATCCTTACTTGCCTTATTTAATTGCTTGCTTTTATTTGGTTTTACGTTTCATAAGTAGAAATAGAATCCAAATCCAAAATCCCTTGAAAAATTATTCAATCAGCGATCACAAACTCAAACAAAATTCTCAATTTGCGCTTCGTCGGGATACGACTCAGGGAGATTTGGTCATCACTTTTCCTAAAGTGATTTTTATTTCTTAACGGAATACTACTCTTATATTATTTGATAATAGGCCATTAAGTTATATATATATATATATATATATATATATATATATATATATATATACAATAAATGCTATTTTGTCCCGAATCATTTATATATTGATCTCTTTTGGCTCTAGCCTCAAAAAGTGCGTTTTGGTTTTAGTGATTGGAGGCTTGAGCAGACTGTCACCTCTTCAATATCAACAATCTCAGAGTGAGAAAGTCAATAAATTACGTGTTATGTCACCGCGTGAATTAAAACAAGATTTATTTTGAGGGAAACTTAAGTAGCTGAGGAGGGTTGTACATTGCATCACTGGATCCATGATGTCTTTTGTAAAAACTAAATACCGTCTTTGTGATATCTGATAGATTATTTATTTACTCAGTTTCTGCCTAGTGCATGGAGGGATCATTTCTTTTCACCCTTTACATAACTTTTTTTTCATTCTTCAACCCTTCAATATTTTCCAAGACGTCCTTACTAACACCATGTTGTGATTGTTCCGGTGCTAGCTCATGCCTTAGAAAACATTTTTCCCGTATTCTCATTCAACTCCATCTTACCTAAGGACTTTTATTCTATCTATTTGATGTCCCTGGGTAACACCTTCCGGTTCTGGTTGGATCGTGGGATAATACCTAACCTTAACCATGTTATACCTTCATCGATACGTCGCGAAGTAGGTTGTTAGGGTCTTAAGATCTAACCTATAAACCATTTGAAAATCAATCAAAGTGTTTGATAAAGAGATTTGGCACTTTGAAAGTTTTGGATTTTCAGAAATACCCCCTACACATATGCATTATAATTGATATTATTTTGCACATGGAGGAAAGAGTGTACTTAAGTCAAAGACGATCACATTTTAATCCAATCCTCTACCCCCTCAAAAATAGCATACCATTTTTTTGATATCAATGGATTAAATAGCTATATAAGTTTTGGAAAGCACATGGGAGACAACGGTTGTAGCATGATTATTATTGAAACATGTCAAACTTTATACTCCCCCTCAATAATAGATATTGGTGATACCAAAAGTAGAGTCGGAGGAGGGAGTGAAACTTTTAGCACACAAGTTTGAAAGATTTTGAATTCTTTTTTTGAAAAACTCTTGAAAAAGTGTCCTCATGATTTACTTGTTGATATATATTTATGAAAAGATATGTAAGCCATTTTACTTATGCTAATCACAAGTTCGAGAAGGTGTAAACTTCCCGTTGTTAGGATATATGTACTTAGTTGTACACTTTCCTTTGTTTGAAGTCCGAGTTCCAAGCGGAAATACTTAAAAGTCATTGTTTTGAGCAAACTTTTGAAAAGTTTTTGATATGTATGCTCTAAAACAAGAAGACTTCCCTTGTTTTTAAGGTAAAGCGTATTGAAGCGTACACTTTCCTTTTTATGAAAACTGAGTTGTGCATTGATGTGTACACAAGTCATTTAAAGAAAATTTTGAAGAATGACCCGTTTTGAAAACATTTTCGCAAACATTATTGTTGTTGAACTCTTGCTCAATGTACATTTATACTTACGTATCATTGTTGAATGACATGTCTAGAGGCGTAGATGCAATTGAATTTTGGTGAGAGACATGTCGTGAGAAGATTCTTCTTCACATTTTTCATTTTATATCATGGAAAATATTTTTGGATTTTTCTAGATTTTATAATTTTGTATTTTGATATTCAAAGGTTTTTTAATTTTGTATTTTTTTCTTCTAAAAATATTTACATAATATGTGATAATGCTCAAATTGAGTATATCTTTAGGCGCGTTATCATGGTTAATTTAACGTGCTTTTGCTACTAATATTGCACAAAGATGAATTTATATGTTTGTAGCAAGCAAAGACTAAGAAAGTGAAGGAAAAGATCAAGGAAAGTAGGAAAAATGAAAAGTTGTACGTATACGAAGAATTCCCAACAAGAACGAGTCTCGTGGATGCGTTATCGAGAAGAAAAATCACTTGGAGATCATTTCTGGGAGCAAAGAAAAATATTTTATTGACTTTGGAGTCATATGAGTCAAACCCGACCAAGAAACGAGCATCCGGGAAGCTAAAACGTAGAAAAGAAAAAAGTGCAAAATCTAAAAATTCAACCAGACGCGAGTCTCCTCTTTCAGGTCGTTTTGACCAAAAGTATATTCGAATGCATCCATACGAAAGGCTACTCCTTCAGGCCGAATGAACGACCCGAGCGCGCAGACTTTTATGTCAAAACGACCAAACTCAATCTGGTCGCGCGACCCGGCTTGCAAACGCACGGCTGGATGCTTCTAGCCTTCCCAAATTACATTTAAGTGCTCTAACTTCCCTAGTTCGATCATATGTCCATAATAACTTATATTTTAGTTATATTTATGACACTTTGTGCCCAAGAAACTTACTTAGTTGCTAAGGGATGCTTTCTACTATAAATAAAGGCCACATTTCTTGGTTTTCAACATGAAAAATTCCCCTTACACCATAATTAAGGACGAATTTCTCCACTCCATCACTCCCAAAATACCTTAAAACCCTCTACCAATTCTAGAAGTAGTGCAAGATCGCTTGAAGTTATGTGTTTCGCATCATTTTCCAGTTGGTAGATCCGTTGTAGTCAATTGGAGGTTTAAAGGTTGTTTAAAACCTTTATCTTTACGTATTGTAATCATACTTTGGGTAAACTCTTTTACTTTTTAAGAAGTATGTTATTGATATGATTAGTTTAAAACTTTGTGTTTGGTTGAAATAATCATGGATTAGTTTTTCTTCACTTGTGTGGAATGATGTAAACATTGATATGGAGTCTAGATATAGACATATGATTTGCTTATGATATTTGTTTGAATTCATATGAGTCTAGATAACTTGTTGGTAAATCATAACCAGGTCTATAGGTCAAAAGGATTTTTTGTGATGATTTGTTCCAAATGTTAGCGCGCATATATGTTTGGTATTTCATAGTTGACAACTATGAATAAACATGTTAAATGGATTTATAAAGGTTTAATCAAGAGTATAGGTCGAAAGGACTCTTATGAACAAGTTGGTAAAATCATATTGCTCATAAATGGATCGTAATGACATAGTTTGTAATAATGATCATAGGTCGAAAGGGTTCATTGATCCCAACCATGATATATACAATTTCATGATACTGCTCATTGACTTGGAATTTTGTGCTTTTGATTTGTGTGCTATTGCTTGATATCTACTCGATATTCCATACACTCCGCTGATATGAATACTAGTTCCAAACAAGTGTTGTTTTTACTTATTGAATTCTCATCTTTATAATTTTCGCGTTATTTGTTGCTTATATGGTATTCTAGGACGTGACACCCATTTTACCACTTTCGTGTTATTTGTTACATAGATTCTTCACAATCGAAAACACCTAAATCCTAGTGAACAACCTCAGCTTACCACACCAAGCTAGCTACACACGATAGGGTCATACTTGCCCGAATGTTTTCTTAGCTTAATCCCAGTCATCCTTGTAAAAATTTAAAAATCGTAGCTAACATGCATCAAGTTTTTGGTGTCGCTGTAAGGGATTTGTTTGTGTTTTTTTGTGCTTTGAATTCGTGTTTCATTTTATTTCATTTATGCTTGTTATTGCTTGCGAAAAAAAACCAACCACCAATCCGTCTTGAATAAATTTGTCTTGATTTGATTTGTTTCATTTTGTGTTATGTGACTACCGTAATTGCTTGTGTGTTTGTGTTTTTGTTTGTTTTTGTCATTTTTCGTGTTTGTTTCATCTTGTGTGACTAGATTCTGCCTTATCATTTGTGACTAGATTTTGATTACAGCTTTTCCTTTAATGACATATTTGTGACTAGATTATGCCTTATCATTTGATTTGAGTATGAGGCACAAATTCTACTTCCTTGGAATGATTATCATGATCATCTAGTGGGCTAGAAGCAAATGCTTGTTCTACTAAATCCTGAAGTGTAGTAGCATGTTTCCTAACTTGATCTAGATAACAGTGATGCATTAGCTCTTTTTGCTTAGAAAACTAATTAGCAGCTGGGCTCTGTTCAGTTATAGAGTCAATTACTCATTTATATACATTCCAGGGGCAATCACATTAGTGTTATTAACAACTTTTTTTGTTTACTCAGCCAAAAGATTATGTAGTGATTGGTTTTGACAAAAAAAATTCTGCAACAACTTGGGGTGCAAACCTTGATTCTGGAAACTGAGAAGTAATCAAAGGTTTTGAAGATAGAGGGTTTCCTAAGATAAGTTCTTTTAAAATTAGTGTTCACATTCTTTCCTTTTATGATCTTTTGTAACTCAGCATTAGCAAACATTTTGCCTTGTAATTATGCTGTCAAATCGGCATTTTTAACAATCTTACTATCCAATTGAGAAATTAAAGAATCGGTCTGGTCTTTGGTCTGAGCTCTTGTTTTCTTTATTGAATCATAAGGTTCCTTGTAAGTTGTAAGTCTATTTCAAATCCTCATTTTCTTTAAGTAATGTAGTCACACTATGTTCTAGCTCAATATTTATTGTCTCAATGTCATCAATATCCTTTTTCACTTTGGCTACATCACTAGATTCTTTCAAAAATCTTTCACTAAGCCCCAATGTCAAAGACTAGTTTTGCAATTAAAGTTAAAGAGAAGTACTATGTGCCTCCAATTTTTCAAAATCTTTTGCAAATGTACAAGTCTTTTTGATAAATATGTTGTAACATTAACTAGTTGTTTTGAAATATCAAAATTGGTCTTTTTAAGGACAATGTTTTCTGATTCATGATTTGGGTTTGTGAGCTCAGATGGTTTGTTTTCCCAGATATTATCAAATGTATGCAAGATAGTAAACATGATATCAGAAAACAAAACTACTTCTAAGAGACGATTATTTTCTTTTTCAAAAAATTGAAATTATTCAAGTGATTCGTTAGCTTCCTTCTCAAGAGATTTGTAGCCCCTTGAAAACTCAGTTGCTTCCTTCACAAACTTCTTCGATTCAAAGTGATTCATTCTAGGTCAATATGATGGGGGAAATAGGAACAATATATGTTTCCAAAGCTTTTCTGACTTCAAGGTGAACAGTTGAGTTCCAATTTTTAGCGGTCAAAGTCATTTTTGATTTAATAATGCGTTGAAAAATCTCAAGTTGTGCTTTAACTTCATTAAAACATTCTATTGCAAGACAATTTTTAGGAGTATCGCTTGAGGATTCCTCGTCCAAATTGAAAACCTTTTGTAATTTGACTGCTAAAACTGGCTTTGAAACAAAATTTTTAACTTTTATCTTGTCAAAAAAGAAACTTTGCTCTTTTGACTTTATTTTTTGTAGAATGAAAACCTCTTAAAGTCTGTTCAACTTTGAATAATTAATTGGTTTTAGTTCTCGTTTAAGTTTTTGCATTTTTGATTGGCTCTCATCAGCAAGTCTTAAAGTTTTATTAGAATCATACACAGAGAGAGGTTCATGATTTGCAGAAAGATCTTTACCATCATATAACATATTTTGTTCTTCTGAGCTTGTTGCAAATACAATGGATTTTGATAGCTAAGAGAAATTTTGTGTTCAGTATGATAAACAAAGTCTGGTTTTGGAGAAAGCATGTGAATTGTTAGAATTAATTGACCCGTTTTAACAATTATGTTTAACTCTTTTATCTTGTGCTCTGACTCTATGATTGGTTCTTCATCTTCACATTTTGAGAACTTCAATTTCAACTCATCTCGTACTTTTTCAAGAGTGGAATAAGCTGTTTCTTGATTTGAAATTTGGTTTTTAAGATTTGAAATTTATGTGTTAAAGGATTTAATCTTTTTTTACATAACTTCTAGTAAGTTCAACTAACTTTTGAGTTAAACGTTGTTCTGCATAAACAGAATTCCTATAACCAGTTTCAAGTTCATTATATTTTTGCTCATTGTATTCAAAAAATGTTTGTCGTCCCTTATACTGTGCAAACTCAAAGATTAATCTTTCATTTGCGACCTTAGCTACGCGATTAACCATGACACATCTATCTAATTATACTTTGAAATTAATAAGAAGAGATTCAAAGTAAGCATTGGTTTCCTCATTATTAACAGCATGCTGCTCAACGTCTCCTCCACTAAGGTTAACATTTGGAGTTTCATCCATGATATTGCTATCATATTGTTGTTCCACATATGTACCTTAAGTAGATCCATGTAGCTCATAATGATGCTCTTTCTTGGGTAAAAAATTATTATATCTCATTAAAACTTAATAATTGTTGAATTTTTGATTCACAAAGTTTCATTTGTGTCATAAATAGGAGCAGTGTCCATGTTTGATGAAGCTGCCTGAAGCTTGTTCATAAAGATGCAATTTGCATTAAGTTCCCTTTCTTCTCATTCTTCGTGATAAGCAGCGGCTATGAAGTCATGTTGTTCTACAGTAAAAGGTATCCCAGCTTCTTCTTGTTGAACCAACATCAACCTTTCTATGTAGTAAGTTGAATCTCTGACCCTAGTCTTGTTTGTGCAGTTCCTTGCATAATGACCCAAACCCCTACAGTTATAGCACCATATTTGAGTTACATTATGCTCGTTTCCAAAATTCCCAACCACTAGTGTTGCAATATTTCCCTGTGGATTCCCAATAATCCAATTCCCATTCTGCCCTGCATTATATCCAACTATATGATTCCTCGCATTTTATGTCTGCCTATTCCCTTGATTCCCAGCATTAGCTGCAACCATCTGCATCTGCCAACCCTGATTCATATTCCTTGGTGGTTGTGCAATCAGCTTGTTATGGGTGTTTGATGAGATTCTCTGGTTGTTGTTAGTAGGTGTGGAATAGTGCTTCTTGAAAGCATTGGAGATGAGAGCAAAAGTTGTTTGCATAGCTTGCATAAATAATGGTGTCGATGATTGGATGTAGTTGCACAAATCTGTTACTGTTATTGGGTAATGGTTGTTGTACAATGATGTTGTTGAGGGGTAATGGTTGTTCAAGTGTAGACACTAGTAAAAGGGTATATTGGTTGGTGTGGTGTGTTTGCAAGGAGAGCAAGTGAAGCCTGAGTCCTAGAATATAGAGCTAAAGGATCATGAGTTTTAGCTAATCTTGTTACCCTTATCTCATTAGCTTCAATCTGGTTTTGCTTTAAGTAGTCGTACAGATGATTGTAATCCACTTTATGCAACTTCTATGACTGCTTAACACGTGTGACAAAGTGTGCCCATTCATGTTGTAGGTGCTTAAGAAACTTGAGGTTTGTTTCAATGATGGATGGTGTAAGCTTGTTTTTGTTTAAGTGATTGATAAGCTTAGAAAATCTGATGAAGTATGACTTTATAGTTTCACCCTCAGTTGATGGAAACCTATCTAACTCATCCAAAAGTATAAGTTTTTTCTCCAGAATCCTAGTTTTTGTTCCTTTCATCAACCTCTGATCACGTTGCCACATTGCATGTGCATTCTCACAAACTATACCAAAACATAAAAACGGATGGTCAAACCCTAGTGTGTATGCATATTGCATGATCATCAGCCTCAACATTTCTTCATTCATTCTCAGTGAGTTCACATTCAGATTGGATTATGTACGAAGGAGGTACTGGAGGTGTACGGGTTTCATCACCAGGTTCTGGGATATATTGGTATTTGTAAGGACCTTCGAGAATAGATTTTGCAAGACGTTTTCCATTAGGTTTTCTCTTACAGTAACGAATCATTCTGCTTGACCATTGAACGTAGTTATCTTTTGATAGCATAGAAGGATGGTTTTCGAAACCATCAACAAAAATGTCTTGTTGAGTAGCCATTAGAAACGTGTGTTTAGTGAATCAAGATCTTAAGACAAAAAAGTGTTGATTTATGTTTTTGATTCGATGTTGTTTGTGTTTATGATTTGTATGTTATCTTGCCAAATGGTTTTGTAAGTTATCTCGCCAAATAAAACAAGTATTTTTCCAAATACAACTATCTCGCCAAAGACAAAACTATTTCGCCAAAGAAGTTATCTCGCCAAGAAATCTATTTCGCCAAAACCAAAAACTATCTCGCCAAATAAAAAAATATCTCACCACAATGTTTCCAAACTATTTCGCCAAGAATCTGCTTTGCCAAAGCCAATGTTTTGCCAAATTATTTCGCCAAATCTATCTCGCCAAAGCAATTGTTTCGCCAAAAACACTATTTTTCCAAAGCAATTTGTTTTGCCAAAAGCACTGTTTCGCCAAACATTAACACGTCAAAAACAGTTTTTGCGTAACCTTTTAAAACTCTTAAAAACACAATTTAACATGTTTTGGATCCGTTCTTTTTGCACTAATCTCTTCTATATCATGTATATAATCATAAAAATGTATGATTTTATATTATAACACGAGAAATACTAAAAAATGTAAAAGGTGCTTCAAATTCTTTTTTGTGTCACTTTCTTATCTAAAACACATAATAAATATTTATAACCCAAGTATATTAAGGACAATCTTGCACGAAGGGAAATGTTTTGTCGCACAAAAAATCATGTTTTAAATCTATTTCGCCAAAAAATGATATTTTCAAATCCTTTTTAACACAAAATGCACACTAAATCATCCCATGATGAATAATACCAATTGTAATATATTTTTATTACTTAAACACACAAGAAATAAGCAAGAAATAAGATAGATAAGAAGTGGTGGTGTTGAAAAAGAAGAACACTTGTTATTTCGTCATATAAAAGAAAGAAATGAAATACAAGGAGGAGGATGTTTCTTTTCTCACACAGACACTCTTCATGTGAGGAGTGGGGATCTTATTTAAACTGAGTCCTCAATAGGGATGAGTAGGGATAAAGGTAATGGGTCGGATTTTGGTTTTGATTGGGCTTGACCGAAACGTATACAATATTAGTCTTAAAAAGCCCAAGCTCGGTTACCTAACTAGCTTTACAAACATTACAACAGTTGTAAACGTCTGGAATATCCATCACTTCATAAAAGAAATGTAATCTAAACAAAACTTATATTTCATTACCTACAACCCTCTATTATCAAAAGCCGGTCGACTTTTTCATATTAACATGTGCGGTAAAAGACAAAGCTTTCTGAAAAGGACAAGGACTCGAATGATAAAATGGGATAATTATAAATAATAACATGTACCAATCAAAATAAGAATCATCATTGATTATTATCCCGTATTTTCTTGTAAGGGAGAATTCCATATATACCCAAAACAAACTTCATAATTCCATATTTACCCAAATGACAAATTTTCAATGCACATGTACAATGCTTTTAAAGCATGTGTTGAGGAAATATGGAATTATGACATTTGTTTTGGGTATATATAGAATTGCCCCTTATTGTAAAGTTTACTAGTAGTCGAGTAAACATGGTCATTTTGAAATCAAATGATTTTTAATATGTATTTTATGGTTTTAATTATATATAGATTAGATAGTTGGACATATATGATAATTTTAATTTTTAGATTTGATATGTATGTAATTTTTAAATTAGATTGGATATATATGTAATATTGAAGCAAAAGAGAGACATAAGTGACAACTGACATTTTCTAGTTAACATTTATTCATTTACTTGGACATTTTATTCTGAACACGTGAATATTAGACTTTACGTATAATCGTTAAGTTATTCCGCGTATAATGAGAAACGTCTTTGAACGAATACCGTTACTAGACTAAGTTTAGTCTACATTAAGCAGGTACATTATTATTCTCATGAGCATGATTTTATAATCATATGCATTCGGTTTTACAAGTTTTACGTAAATCTTTCAAGTCTTTCATTATATTTCATGGATGCATGCACAATATATCCAATACCCTCACAACCTTTAAGGTATTAATACTACAAGTATTTACTACTTTTAAAATCAAATCCCCCTCCCTTTTTGCTTGTCCAAAACCGGCTCCCCTAAGTGGGCGTACCAACATTGCCATTACAACTTGATAACACAATATTTCTATAGAAATGCAAAGTCTAAAATCCATGAATTAAGAAAATCACTATTTTCTCTTGTCCTTCTCACTTCACATATCTCCAAGGAAAGTTACAAGAATCCATCCCACTTTTTCTTTCTTGCTTTACAATGGGTCTTGGGATGGAGTAAAACCCCATTTTAGCTTACCATAAAGTACACTATAAAAGAACCAATTGCTAGTGAATGAAACACTCACATACATTTCATACATACATAAATCACCTGATTCTAAGGGTTCCAAGCAAAGGTTTTAAGGTTACATTAAGGTTGTAAGGAAAAGCTAGGGTTTGGGTATTAATGATTATTTGGTTTTCTAAGCTCTTCGGATTGTTTTATGCACTTCTTCGACCTCTAACATACCACCGTTTTGGTAATGCCTCTCATGTTAACCTAATTTACTCATATTTAACTTATCATGCATTATTTTATATCACCTTTTTAGATTTTTTGTGTTAGAAGTTGATTTAAAACTTGTTGTAAAGTATAATAAATCTGCCCAGAAAATTGGTCACCTTCTAAGCTTATTTTAACCATGTTATTAAAGACTTTTGGCAAATCTATTTTAACCACCATATACTTGTATGTCTTAGGAAGATTTCTACATAGGTTTGATGAATTTTGGAGTTCTTTTGGTATTATATATAAAATATACAAAAAGGGTTGTCAATTAGCTATAACTGCTAACTTCAGTGCCTTGAAACTATTATTTGGGTGCCTTAAATTTTGAATCTAGGAGTGCAATTATAATGGTTGGAAAGTTAAGACATAGGGTTAAGTTAGGAAGTAGTTACGTTAAAAGAGGTTAAGTATTGAGTGAGTTATGGTCGTTTGTAGTTGGATAAAAATTCTGGACAACCCACTATTTTTCTGCTTTGGTATAAAAGTGTTGTAACTTGTTTTTCTAAGGGTTTTCACATGTGAAGTCTTATAAAACTCTAAAATAAAGTCTATATAGGTGATAAAAAATTTAAAATATCATAAGCATATAGTACTTATCGTTGTGTTCCTAAGGTGTCTTATTGAATTAGGCCGCGGTTAGGACACATTGTTTTCATACAAGCTTGCGTACTTATTACCGTTATAACTAATTTGAGGCGAGTTGCATAGCCCTACTTTTACCTGTTTAATACTCGTATTGAAATACTTTAGGGTGAGAATATACAGCTCGTTTTACTTATTGACACAAGTACTTAAACATTTGCGTATTACCTAAGTTACTTCATTGCCGTAAAGTCCTCACTATCATGAACCGTTAATTACGTTGAAAGTACGAGTGTTGTGAATAGATCTATTAGGGTTGACACCCTCATCTGGGTTTTTATAGCGCTTACTTGACTAGGTTGGTCTAACGGACGCATGTCATTTGAGGTAATACTAGGTGTTTAGCAAGGTACTTACCGGGGCAAATATACTAACAAGATTACGTTAAGGCTTCGATGTCATAAGCTTAGTGCAATAGTAACACTTTTCTGGATATTGTATTAATAACATCAAATGGTTAATACTTTTCTATATCAAATTCTCATGTTTATTGCCTTGTTTTATATATTATATTATATGAATATGGTACTTTATTCATTCATATTTGCAAATTTTAGGTTGTCAAGCATTGAAAGAAGATGCTGAAAATGGCCAGGACGTTGATATAGAGGTCTAAACAAGAATAGTACCGATACTAAGTTATTCAGTAGAGGTACAAAATCCTACCAAGGGTACTAAATTTCTCTAGGAGGCTACTTAAGGCTAAAAAGAAGAATTGTATCACTACCAAATTATATAGTAGAGGTACTATATTTATCAAAAGGAGAAACACAAGAAAGAAGTAAACCCCGAGATATCAAAGACAGTTATGGCGTAAGTAAGTCATTGACTTACGCTGTAACCAATCACTATTTGGTAGATGATTATAAGCTTAAGATGAGTTACGACGTAATTAACCCGCAAGGGTTACGCCGTAACTTTCCACGTGATGAGGAAGTATTTTGCTGATGTCAAGACTACGGCGTAACTAGGTCGTTAGAGTTACGCTGTAACTAGTAAAGAAAAGTAATTCGGGAGTACAAGAAGGAAGTTATGGCGTAACCGACTCTTTGGAGTTATATCGTAACTAGTCCTTGAGACACCAAGTTATATTAACTACGTGGACTAATGTTGTGCAATTTACATGAAGTTTATACTAAGGCACAAGGACTGAAAGTAATTCTACAAGAATGATGAGGGGGCAACTATGTATAAGTCCTAAAATACCCTTACCCTTATAAATACAAAACGAATGAAACTAATTCATTCATTATTTTTAATTTTGTGTGGATCAGACGACAAGAAAAGAAAGGGATTACCCTTTTTGGGTACTATTCGACGAGGTTATGGGCCAATCCCTTTGTGGTGGCCATTGCATTTCGAAATAGAGGATCGGGAACATGAATTAGTGCTATATGTACACACACTTTAACAATTAAATTTTGTTTTACTTTAATTATCCTTCAATGATTAATTTGATCTTGCTTCTTATTGTTTGAGTCATATTATTTATTGTGTTTAATTTATTGTTCTTGGCATTTTATTTGTTTATTATTCTCTTGTTTATTTAATTTAATCTTATAGTTTAATTTAACAATATAAATAGATAATTTATGTAGTATGCCCCTAGATCCTTATGCCTTTGTAGGATAATTCTAGAATAGGTGTAAGCCGATGCCTGTAACTTGAAAACCTATAGGTATCGGGTGTTAGTGAGAAACATGCAGGCATATCTCATAGATTAGTTGGTTGGATTTAATGATTGTAAACTAAGAATATGTTACTTCTCCTCGCGAGTTCATTCCACTCAGGAATCATAGGTTAGGTGAGGATGCGGTTTTGAGCCTAACGACCTTAGATGCCTCTATTAAGATTATGGTTAGACAGTGTTTAATAATCATTCTTTTTTGATATCTTACGTGCCTATTGATTGATCCTTGTGTTTTGCGTAGTATAAGGTAGTGTAGAGCTTGTTAGTAGTGTTAGGCGTTGAAAAGTTGAAGCTAGTTAGTGAGTTACTCAAGATGGGATGGGTCCAATTCAATATGTAGGGGTTCAAATATCACTATCTCACTAGATAGGTACTTAAAAAGCTTAGGTAAAACCTTTTGTATAGTAAGTTCTAACCGGGGGTTTAATTGTCATGAAGTGATATTGTCGACATTAGATAAGTCTTTAAGATAGTTGGGGCCTTAATGACTATGAACTAGATGCCCAACTTCTGTGAGCAACGAGGTTGAGATCATAGGATTTTAGTAAGGTGGCGACCCTGAAATCAGGTCTAATGTATCTAGAACCCACTAATTTGAACGAGAATTAAACATTACACGTAGGATTATGATTAAGAGATATAGGGAAATTGACTAATTAAATGCGTTCATCCCTCCTAGTTGATTGCCATTATATCATTTGGTTTAGGTTTATTATACAGGATCACGTAGATCTTAAGTACAACATGTATTTCACTGCTTTCTTATGTAGATTGTCATTTTGATTAGACAACTTGAGAATACACACCGTTCTTAGGGTCGACACTCGGACTTACTTTAGGTATTATCCATGTAATGGGGTAGACTGCCGGTAGTGCATTGTAGATCATAGGGGTGTACGAGTTTTATAAATTTAAAACTTGGTTTCTTATTTAAATAAAAACACGCATCAAGTTTATAGCCTCACTGGCGAGGAACAGTTTTGGTATTTTTGATTGTTTGAACTTTATTACATCATAATTACTATTAAAACTATAAAACAAAACAAAACTATACAAAGACCAATTCATATAATAATAAACAATTTTTTGAACCATATAGTATTAACCAATAGCCATTGTAACTATACAAATGTCATAGACGAACAATTAAGGTAAACTAAACAATATTGAACGATACCAAAAACCAAACGCATATTCAGAGTATAGAATTACAAGGGTTTCATTTGGATTGAATTGTGTTGCAATACCTTCTTGGCTTCTCTACTCTTCTAAAAATCGAACCTGGTGGTTAATGCCTTCTTCTTAGTCTTCGGTATATTTTTTGCACACCTAAATTCGTATTTAGGGTTTGGTATTTATAGTCTCTAGAATTTGGTCGATACACTATATTAAGGAGATTAATACGGCGTATTGGGGTTTCTTGGCCTGAGGTCCACGATTATTATATTCTAGAATATTCCATGGCTTGCAATCCAATACGGCGTATAACTTTCTTCTAGATACGGCATATTAATCTTCTCTTCCTGGATGCTGAGTGAAGTCCAAGGCACATATACATGGTATCTTCCTTGATGAATACGACGTATAGGTTGTTAAAACAGTAGCCTTTATGATTTCTTCGTTTAAGCTCTAAAATGCGTGCCTTTTGATTATCTTTCACTCTTTGCTCGATATTTACTACAAACAACATATATAAGTAATTAAGTACCAATTCATGCATAAATAATATAAAACGATCAATTTAGCTGGGATAAATGATGCTATAAAATAGACGTTATTTGATGTCATTATACTCCGTGTTTTCGCTTTAGTAGGGGGTGACACAAGTACACCCATTAATACCCCAAACCCTTGAGAGTACTATATAGAAGGAGCCTGATTTAGAATTTCTCAAACTATATATATAATATAATAAAAAAAATATATATAGTCTAAAAAAAAAATCAATAAAACCAGAAAGCAGTATAGAATGTTCCCGGGTCGTTAATCCCCAACGAGGCTGTGCTGGAAAATTGATACAGTCGAAAGATTGGAGTTTGAATGAGAGAAATGATTTGAGAGTGTGGTAAGCTAAGTTAAACAAAAACAAACAAAAACGATTGGAGGAAAAACCTAAAATTAATAAATTAAGCTAAAACAGAGCACGATCCCGAACAAAGGGGCAAAACCTAAAATCTTCCAAAATTAACCCTACGAATAAATCTCACTTCCTAAACAACTCTAGGGGACTAATAACGAAGAATGAAAAAGACTAGACTGAAAACGGAGGTCGTTTGACCCAAAAACGAGTCAAGACAAAAACCGCACCCGAGCCCCGTTCTTTGAAAATCAAAAAGTTATAAAAATGACCCTACGAAAATTTTTGTATTTTTCCTACGTACTATATGACTAAAGAAAATTTTCTAAAAAAGAAAAAAAAAATTGTATTTTTTATGAATTTTTTAAACTTTTAACTAAATTAAATTGTAAAAAAATACTAAATTACTTTAATAAATCTTAAAAAATTTACCTTAAAATACTGACACTATAACTAACCTACAAAAAATGAGAAACCAAAATTTTGCTTATAAATAAGCCCGCAAATAAGCTAAGACAGCTTATAGCTTATAAAGCCCAAAATGAGGTTAAATACTAAAGCCCTTGGGACTCTAATGTAAAAGTCCCAAGGGCGCAGCGGTAAGACTTGTAACAAAAGAGAGGTGTATCGAGGGTAGAGGCCCGGGTTCGAGTCTTGCTCACCCGGGTCACCCCTTGTCTCCTTTTTTTTTTATGAAAACTTTGTGAACAAAACTTGTTAAGCTCCTTGAGCTTAACAATTTTCAAAACTACAGCTTTTTGTAAAAGCTTATAAATAAGCTGAAAACGGGCTTTTAAAATGGACAAAAGCTCAAATAAGCTTAAGGCTAAAAATGCTAAGTCTTGGTGAACTTTTTGAACTAATAAGCTAACACTTGAACTATTAAGCTGAAAGAATTATCTAATTTATCCTAAATAAGCACCTATAAGCTAAAATATGGCAACTGAATAAGCTGAAAGAGGGCTTATATTGACAGAAAACTTAAATTAAGCTTAAGGCAAAAAGCTACTAACTGTTAACACTAAATAAGCAAGGAAAATAAGAAAATAAGCACACAACTAACTACACAAACAAAATGATTTACTAGGAACAAGAATAAGCAACTTAGATAAGCTTAATAAGCCAAAAAGTGGCTTAATACCCACAGCAGTACTAACTAAAGAGTTAGTACTGTTGGGTATGGATATGGGCTTAAAAACCTTAATAAGCAAAGGAAAAAGGGCAATAAGCTATCTAAGGCAACTAACACACCTAATAAGCAAGTAAAAGACTGAATTCAACACTAATAAGCTCCTAATAAGCTAGAAAGAAAATAAGCAATTCCTACTCTATGCTAAGCAAAAACAGCCAAAGTCCTATTCTAAGCTTAAAAATAAGCTACCTAGCATGCTTCTTAAAGTCTGAAACAAAGAGAACTTAACAAAGAGCTTATTGGCTTTTAAGATAAGCCAAAAGCTAGGGCTAAGGTTCACAAGTAAGCTAGAAAAGATGGCTCAAAAACAACCCCTTAGCACCAGGGGAAATGGACTAAAGTCAAAGGCTTATATTGACAGCTTAAAATAAGCTGTCAAATAAGCTTAAAATAAAAAGCTAGGTTAAAACAGATTAAGAATGGCTTAAAGTGAGCTTATGCTCAAATTTTAAGCCTCTAAAAACAAAGAAAACATGCTGAATTAAGTTCTTGAAAAGGGGCTTTTCTTTTGTAAAAATGACACTTAAGTTTTTGACAGTTTTGACTGAAAAAGTCAAATGACTCAAAGGACTTTTGAGAGCTTGTTTAGACACTCAAATAACTCAACTTTGGAAACTAAAACTCAAGTACACAAGAGCTTATGAAATAAGCTCTTGTATCTCCTTCTAAAAAATCACAGTTTCAAAGATCACTTGTAAAAACTTGAAAAACAGGCTTTGACTAGAAAAACTTTGGAAAAACAGATTAAAATGGCTTAATGACTTAAGCCAAAGTTAAACCATTGACACCAACCCATACCTTCCTTGTTTTGACCCATTTTCATACTTAACCCAAACACCCCTTTATAATTTCAAAACTGATTTTTAACCTTATAAAAGCTGAGTTAAGCTAAGAATTCTAAAGACTACTACTAATTATGAAATATTAAGCAATAAACAGTGAAAAGCAAAACAAATAGGCACTTGAAAATCTAATAAGCTAGTGACAGAATTAAGCTATTTTTAGACAGTTTTTGAGCAAATGGAAATTAAATAATACAAGAGCAACTAAAAGACATATTTAAGCATAACTAAACATAAATAAGCACAATAAGACTTTAATAAGCTAAAAATAAGCAATGCTACAGTAACTTTTAAGCAAAATTTAAAAAGGAAGTCATACCTTTAACCCTTGCTCAAAACAGGATTTTATGAAACCTAATAAGCTCTAAACCTACCCAAAGCTTATGAATAAGCTTAAACTAAGCAACCCAATGAGCCTTCCAATATTGCTCATTCATCCACTTGATTAATCCAACAGTACCCGTTTCTTTCCTTTTGAATTTTTCTTAAAGTTTTGTATATATGTTTAAAAACAGGTTATAAGTGGCTTATATTGAGAGCTTATATGAGTTTAAAGAAGTACAAATACTTAGAACAATATATGAAAAACAAACTGAATTTTCATTTAAAGAGAGAGCACAAGTACAATAAAAGCTAAACTGAATTTTTAAGGAATAAGAAAACTAACTGTTACTAACTTAAAAAAAAACTAACTATGTGCCTCAAGGGGCTTACAAAGCTTAAATAGGAAAAACGAGCTAGGGTTTTGCACTTGATCTTCTTGTCTTCTTCCTGGTGTGTTTCTTTGTAGACACACCAATGTCTTGTGTTTGTTGTGAGAGTGTAAACACAAACAATTCCTAGCCCTTGGATTGCCTTTGTGCCCAAGTCGAGTTTTATCCACCATTGATCCGAATTGTGGGAATTAGGATTGCCAACATGGCATACCCATGTGGGGGTGTGGGGTTTATGGATTGTGAAGGTTTTGGAGGGTTGTGGGAGGTCAACGAGGTGGATAGGGACAGGTTTGGGGGGTTGTGGGATTTGGCGGGAAAGGGTGAAGAAGATATACAGTAACTTCAAACTTGGGTGAGTGTTTGGGCTTTTGACAGAAATGGTCCTCCAAGGTGTATATGGTTATTTCAAGTTTCGTCCTTGTGGTTGTTAAAGTTTGGGGACTTGACAGAAACAGTCCCCAAAGGTTATATAAGGCTTTGCATCACAAGTCCTTGTGGGATATAAGAATTGGTCCTTGGCAGTTTTGCCCCTTGTGGTTTAACTTTGCCAATTTGGCAGAATTAACCCTTCTCTTTATTTTCTTCTTTTCTTCTTTTAATAAATAAGTATTAGGACTTGGCAAACTCTTGCCCTCAAACGTATTTACTTTTTGACTTTGGATTTGTCGGGGTTGACTTTGGTTGACTTTTTCAGACTTGGGCTTTGACTTGACTTTGTCTTTTCCACGCTTTTCCATTCCGTGTCCGGTTTTGTCGTTTTGGCTTCGTTTTTCGTCCTTTTCTTAGATATTCGTTCCTGCACAACACAATTAGCAAAACAAGCATATTTTTGGCATTTTAAGTCCGTTTTTGGTTATTTTAACTTGTTTTTAAAGGTAAAAGGTGTGTGTAATTAAACACATACCAAAATCCCCCATACTAAGGTATTGCCGTGTCCTCACGCAATGCTATGAAGTAAGCATTTAGAAAACTAAGAATCTCAATCACCCTCGACTAATAACTTGGAAAAGTAGCTAAGTGTTCATCGAGGAAGTTAAAGACTCATAAGTTTTGAAAATCCCCGTCTTTACCATTTTTTATATATACACCTATTCCTACACATCTTTTTGTATTTTTCATTTTTCATTAATCAACTTAACTAGAACGTTTTGACTTTCGTTATTTAATAACTTTAAGGGATCATAGAACAAGATGCATTTCGATCCGAGAATGCCCCAAAAAGGATAAATTCATCGTTCCCGACTTTTCACTTATTCCAAACCAAGCTTAAAACAAAATCACCGTTAATTATGAGTTAGGATGCTAACACTACTCATATTTGCAACTTGTAAACTTTTCACTCCCGACAATTTATATCTTAAGTGTATGTGCTATTTTGAATTTCAACCATGGATCAACGTTTTGCAACATTCTATGTTTCACGTTCCACCCGAGAATAATGAGTTTGAAGGCGAGATCATCCCATGTAGCGACTTTCGTCTTGGCACATCCCAACCTTGCGGTTAAGTGACCAGGCTTTTGACACCCCACAGAGACTAGTATCGGGACTCACGGACCTTAGGTTTCAAAAACTCTCAGGTTTTCCGTATGCACATAGCTTATAAAATATAATAGCCAAAGTTCAAAAGCATATTTGAATTTAACAAAAAGAGATCTTTTATTCACACTTAATATTAACTATTTACGCAGTTTGTAACCCTCGACCTTTTAGAAGGCTGCAACATCGGTTGTGAGCCGGCAAGATGCAGCAAACTTTTATCAGTCTCGGATTATTATTCTTACTATGGGTTTTCTTTAGAAGGCTGTAACATCGGTTGTGAGCCGGCAAGATGCAGCAAACTTTTATCAACCCACAGTTTATTATATTTTTGCATTTTTCATCATTTTTTTTTATTTTTTTATTTTTTTATTTTTTATATTGGGAAAACGTCTTTTTGAAAAATTCAAGTATAAATTTGAACTAAGTCTAAAGTTTTTTGCTATATACTACATAAAAATTATTGATTTAAGTTTAATTTCCAAAAGTAGCACGTATATTAATCAGGTTAGAATCTTATGGGAGAAAAAGCGACAAATTACACACATGAGCTCTTAAGATTTCCAAATAATCCTTGTTTAGCATCCAACTCATACTTAACACTATCATTTTTCGTTCTTCGCGAATATTCGCGAACGCTTAGTCTAAAAGTTAAGGAACAAGCTAGAGCTCAACACGCTCGATCGAGTCAAAATTTACTCTTATTCTACCCAGCAGGAAAGTCAAAATTGTGACAAAACACTTATTTTATTTTTGAAAATTTTTAAATTTTTTCATTTTTTTTTTGAAATTTTGGTGGTAAAAACGGGATTACGTGATAAACAGGTATACGTGATAACAACGCTGCAGGCAAAAATCAAAACGAACTATCCCTCCCATACTAGAATGAAACATCGCCGTCGAGATGTTACACGAAGTTTTCTACGTAAATCCTAAGCCGATTATAAGTATGCTTAAAGATAAACGTTAGTCGATAAGATTAGGATATCGGATTCCCAAATGAAGCTAAGGATTGTGAAGCTCTTGTGATCGAAGGACAAATAGCACGAGAGGCTTCAAAAATCTGGGACATCCTGGACAATACAGCACAAAACACAACACACGAAAAAGAAAAGGCAAAGGCCTCCTCACAACAATTAATCACTGATCATAAACTTTCGCAGTACTAGCTACTAAAAAACTAAGGATAAGCAAGGGGTGGCCTCCCACGAAGCGCTTGATTAAGGTTTACTATCTTGAACCCAATTCCCTGAATTCAGTTAGCCTTAGGAAAGTTGTAGTCTGGTATAATCCATTAGCAGAGATATCACCTCAAAGTAGTGCTTGAGACTATGACCATTTACTTTGAAAATTGGCCCGGAGTTTTTGAGATAACTCAACGTGCCAAAAGTCAAGACTTGACAAAGGTAAATGGTCCTGACCAACGGGATTTCAATTTGCCTGAGAAAATTTTCAATCTTGAGTTAAAGAGGAGGACTTGATCATCGACGTTGAAAACGCGGTTTTTGATCTTTGCGTCATGAATTCTCTTAGTTTTCTCTTTGTAACAAGTAAATTTTCCATAGTCTTATATCACTCAGTTCACTTAATACATTAAGCTGAACTTTGCTTTGATCACCCGCTGTTTGGAAGTACGAAGTTTGCATTTTTAGGCCCTAAGCTTTGTGCTCCAACTCAATCGGTAGATGACATGCCTTTCCATATACAAGCTTGTACGGAGTACACCCGATGGGTGTTTTGTATGCTGTACGGAAGGCCCAGAGAGCGTCATCTAGTTTGTCCGACCAAGAGGCACGGTTTTCGCCCACTGTCCTTTCAAGAATTCGTTTTAAACCACGATTTGATACTTCAACCTGCCCACTTGTCTGGGGATGATACGCGGTGGAGAGACGATGAGTGACTCCATATAAAAATTTTTTAAGCAGACCTTTGCAAATTTGTCCATTGCAAAAATGTGTTCCACGATCACTGATGATGGCTCGGGGAGCAACACCAAATCTGGCAAAGAGAGATTTAAGAAATTTGCAAACTACTCGGGCGTCGTTAGTGGGGAGCGCCTTTGCTTCAACCCATTTTGACAGATAGTCGACAGCCACCTTTAAGTATTTGTTGCCCTATAAAGATGGAAGGGTCCCATGGAAGGTCGATGCCCCAAACGTCAAAGATTTCACAAACTTAGATGGAATTTTGAGGCATCTCATCCTTTTGTGAAATTTTTCCTTGTCGTTGGCACGAGTCATAATTTTTTACCAACTCGTGAGCATCCTTGTATATTGAAGGCCAAAAGAATCCGGCACAAAGACCTTTTTGCGGTGATGTTGCACCATGGTGTCCCCCTGTGGGTCCATTGTGGCAAGCTTCGAGAATGTCGCGAGCTTCTTTACCGTGCACACACCGCCGGATCATTTGATCCGCACAGATTTTAAACAAGAAGGGGTCATCCCAGAAATAGTGTTTGACATCTTTGAAAAACTTGTTTTTCTGTTGGGATGACATTCCCTTGACAACGAAGTTCCCCGCATGGTAGTTTGCGAAATCTGCAAACCATGGGGTACTATCAACACGAAGAGCAACCGATCCAAGAGTTTCGAGAGGAAATGTTTCAGTGATTTCCTTGTTCTCGAGTTTATCTTGATGAGGGTTCTCAAGTCTGGGAAATAATGATCGACGCCAGATTCTCTGCTCCTTTTTTGTCTCGGATGATAACATCAAATTCTTAGAGCAAAAGGATCCACCGCATCAGTCTTGGCTTAGCATCTTTCTTAGCGAAGAGATACTTTATAGCAGAATGGTCGGTATACACTATGCTCTTAGACAAAACAAGATATGACCGAAATTTCTCAAAAGCGTACACTACGGCAAGTAATTCTTTTTCGGTCGTAGTGTAGTGTGCTTGAGCTTCAGTCATGGTTTTGCTGGCATAGTGAATTGGTTGGAAATGCTTGTTTTTTCGTTGCCCTAGGACTGCCCCAATTGCAAAATCACTTGCATCACACATTAGTTCGAAGGGCAAGTCCCAGTCGGGAGCAATCAAAATCGGAGCCTCAGTCAATTTTCTTTTAAGTGTATTAAAGGATTCGATACACTCTTTTGAGAAGAAAAATGGAGTCTCTTTTTCAAGCAGGTGAGTCATTGGGCGGGCTATTTTTGAGAAGTCTTGTATGAAACGTCGGTAAAAACCGGCATGCCCAAGAAAACTTCGGACACCTTTCACAGTAGTCGGGTGAGGGAGCTTGGCGATAACGTCAACTTTAGCTCGGTCGACCTCAATTCCCGACTTGGAGATTTTGTGTCCAAGAACAATGCCTTCTTTTACCATGAAATGGCTTTTCTCCCAGTTTAGGACCAAATTGGTGTCTTCACACCGTTTTAACATTTTGTCCAAATGGGATAGGCATGTAGAGAAAGAATCCCCGAAGACTGAAAAGTCATCCATAAACACTTCCATCGTTTTTTCGATCATGTCATGGAAGATTGCCATCATACATCGTTGGAACGTGCCGGGTGCATTGCATAGCCCAAAAGGCATGCGACGGTAGGCAAATGTTTCGTATGGGCAAGTAAAGGTTGTCTTTTCTTGGTCCTTCAGGTCTATGGGAATCTGGAAATAACCCGAAAAGCCATCGAGGAAACAATAGAATTGGTTTCCCGCGAGTCTTTCGAGCATTTGGTCCATGAAGGGAAGTGGAAAGTGGTCCTTTCGGGTAGCCTCATTCAACTTTCTATAGTCGATGCATACTCTCCACCCTGTGACCAATCGAGTCGGTATAAGATCATTTTCATCGTTTTTTATGACGGTCATGCCACCCTTCTTTGGTACACAATGCACCGGGCTTACCCATGGACTGTCAGAGATCGGATAAATTAATCCGGCGTCAAGAAGTTTTTCAACTTCTTTCTTGATGACGTCGTGGATTTTTGGATTTACCCGCCTTTGATGCTGAACCGTTGGTTCGTAGTCCTCTTCCATGAGAATTTTGTGGGTACAAAACTCTGGGTCAATACCCTTGATATCAGAAAGTTTCCAAGCGATGGCTCGCTTGTGGGACTTTAGAACCTCGATTAGAGCTGCCTTTTCCTCATTCTTTAAATCTTTTGCAATTATGACGGGCAACTTGTCGTTACCCTCCAAAAATGCTATTTAAATGAAAAGGTTGCAAGTCCTTTGTGTTCAACTTCAGGTTGGGCTCTTAACTGAAGATTTTTCATTGTTTGCTTCACAAATTTTAAGATCTTTTCGAGTTTCTGGAAAATAATTTCCTTGAATTCGGGAGGTGGTGGTGAAGGATCACTATTAAGAATTGCCTCGAGGAGAAGTATGTCCCCATCAGGGTCATAATATGTTGGATTAACTTCGGCTGGAGTTGGATCAGCCCTCATATGCAGAAAAGAGTCGGTTCTTCGAAAAGAGAAAAATCACTGTCCATGAACGTACAACGGATTTGATTGAGACTTGAATTAATCTAGTTCCAGCAGTCAGCGGGTGGTTCGGTTGCAGACCTGTTTAACTATACGTAAGGAGTTACGTTGTAGTACTCAGTGTCACACGCATATGTCGATGTGGATAATTTCAAGAGGTGTTGTACTTCTCTATACTTTCGGAGTGGGGTATAGAGTACTTAAAGATCTAATCTTGCACCGTTCTTCAATCAACAACAGGCAAGATTAAGTACAAAATATGGGGATTTACTTCTTTTTCAATTTTGGTACTATCGGTTTTACTTCACCAATTGATTACAACATAGCGACAGGAATTCGAGTTGAACGTTAGCAGAGAGTTTAAAGGTTGAGATGCAATCAGCACTTCTCACGGGTATTTTTGTGCCATTTCAAGACAACGATATTCCAACATTCTAAGCAAAAACTTAAGTTTTTCAATGGAATTCATTCAAGGACCATTGTTTATACCAAGAGCTTTGATTATTGCTTCAACTCGCCTTACGGTTTGTGAAGTCAAAGATGTAATGATTCTTTTGTAATCAAGATTTGTGGCTTAATGACAAGAACTTCTCGAGTATATGGACGTATACGACAATGATGCTTCCGAGAGTTCACAACCATCATGGGGGAAAATGTGTACATCGGGACTTAGTTGACTTTGATGTTACCGTGTCAACTTCCAAGGGCGGAAGTAGGTAGACCTAATTTACTTTGTATGGTTTTGTGTAGTATTATGCATATGTGAAATGGAAGGTGTTGCTGATTTCTCGCAATGACCCAGAACGAATATTACACCAAAGCCCTAATGACAAGAAGCAGTAGTCGTTGGTGTGGTTTGACTTCTATAAATTTCCGCTGTGCACGTCAGAGCTGCCTTTTCCTCATTTTTCAAGTCTTTTGCAATTATGACGGGTAACTTGTCGTCACCCTCAAAAAATTCATATTCTAAATGAGGTGGCAAGTCCTTGAGTTCAACCTCAGGGGGCTCACTAACTAAAGAGTTTGCTTCACAGATTAAATATAAAAACTTATGTAGGGTAATTTTTGCTAAAAATTCAGTTCCGGGCCCGTTTACGAGCCCGGATTTTTCGTTTCTTACCGTTTTGTTCGTTTTCGAACTCCGTTTTTGAAAATTTTTACATTTTCTTTTAAGTTAGAATATTTTTGATTTATTAAAATTTTAAAATTAATTTTAGGACTTTATTTTTATAATTTTTAGTTTTAGGCTTGCTATTTAATTCCCGATAGTCTATAATTGCATATTTAATTTAGTTAATTAATTTTAATTATTTTAGTCAATCATTTTTAGCCTAATTATGTTCCCCGTAGATTTTTAGGATTCCCATTACCACTGTTCATGCTCCCGTAGTTTAGGTATTTATCCATATAACTATTTCTGCTCCCCGTAGTTTTAATTAAGGTTCCCAATTTCCATTGCTTGCTTCCCGTAGAATAATTTTAGTTTTCTTTAATTAATTTTAGTTTATCTAGTTAAAAATCAAAATCAATTGTTTCTCAATTCAAATCATCAATTCATTCGTATCGATTTACCATTCCAGCCTCGTTGGGGATTTACGACCCGGGAAAACTCTATACTACTTCTCGGTATCATTGACTCTGCTTTTAGACTATCCTTACTATATATTTGATATTTTATTATATTATATATATTTTAAGGTATAGTCAGAGCTGATCAGGGCTCATTAACTGAAGATTTTTCATTGTTTGCTTCACAAATTTTAAGATCTTTTCTGATTTTCGGCAAATAATTTCCTTGGTTCGGAGGTGGTGAAGGATCACTATTAAGAATTGCTTCGAGGAGAAGAATGTCCCCATCAGGGTCATAATATGTTGGATCAACTTCCGGTGAAGTTGGATCATCCTCTATAGCAAGAAAAGAGTCGGCTTCTTCGAAAAGGAGAAAATCACTGTCCCCGAATGGAGTTAAAGTCGGAGATGAAGTAGAGACGATTGGATCATAGTAAGGAGTGGGATTGCCACTCGAGATCACATTTGAGAAACCAAGAACTTCTTGAGAGTATTCTTCACAAGCCATATCAATGACGTCAATTCGGTTTGCCGTCATATGATTGTAATTAGCCGTGTATCTCGAAGTTTGGTCCAGATTAAATGTAATGGCCTCTCTGCCAACACGAAGGGTTATTTCACCTTCGTATACATCTATCAATGCACGACTGGTCTTTAAGAAACTCCTCCCGAGAATTAAAGGTACTCGAGGGTCTGGCTCAAAATCGACGACCATTCGGTTCAGAGATCGAACGGTCCGCTAGCTCTAGCGTCATGCAAGTCGGGGTTAGTTCGGGAAGAGAGAGATTTTTCCATACGGAATATGGCATAAGATTAATGCTTGCGCCAAGATCGGCCAAGGCGTTGCATGTATTAATCCCGGAGAATTCACATGGAATAAGAAATCGGCCAGGGTCTCCAAGTTTTTTTGGTAACTTGTTTAGGATGACCGCTGAGCAATTCTCGTTCAATAGAGTTCTAGCCATTTCACTCAACTTTCTTTGTTTCCGATTAAGGTTTTTAGAGTCGAGGCGAATTTTGGCATAAGCATCAAGGCATCCGTAAAGCTAATTTCGAAACTCAAATCTCTAAAGATTTCGTAGAATTTCTCAATTTGGTCGTTAGCTTTTTCACGACGTCTTTCATCATTTCTTCTTGAAGGAAATGGAATTGATGCTTTTTGGTTAGGCATTGAAGCACTAACTGGAGCATTTACGGGCTCAGAGATTGATTCATGATGGACAACAGGGACAACCGGAGGTTGGACGTCTTCGGTGCTTCCGTTATTAGTAGGAGGCATCGTGTCCTTTGTGGCCTCGGGTTCACGTTCTACTATCTTCTATTTTTTTTTTTAGACCAATACTAGGAGAAACCCCTTATGAAATATTTAGAGGTAGGAAACCTTCTTTAAAATATTTTAAAGTATTTGGAGGCAAGTGCTTCGTGTTGAATACTAAAGACTATCTAACCAAGTTTGACCCAAAGTCATACGAATGTGTTTTTCTAGGATATTCTCAAAATAGTAAATCTTATATAGTGCTAAATAAATATACAATGAAAGTCAAACAATCACTCAACGTGACATTCGATGAAAGTCCTCCTCCTACCAAATTATCACCATTGGTTGATGATGATGTTGGTGAAGAAGAAGCCACTAAAAAGAATACCAGAGTAGTAAATAATAATAATGAAGAAGATGAGTCGATAGAAGTTGACAAAGTCGTTAACAATAAGGAGTCCAAAAATCATCCATTAGATCAAGTCATAGGAAATCTTAATCAAAGAACCCTAAGGTCTCAAGCCCAAAATCACAGTAATTTCTTTTGTTTTATATCTACCATAGAACCCAACAATGTCAATGAGGCCTTAAAAGATAAAAGTTGGGTTATAGCTATGCAAGAAGAACTAAATCAATTTGTAGCTAATGATGTTTGGTATTTAGTCCCTTTACCCATGAGTCAATCCATCATAGGAACAAAAATAGGTCTTTAGAAATAAATTAGATGAAAATAGTATAGTGTCTAGAAATAAGGCTAGGTTAGTGGCACAAGGATATAATCAACAAAAAGGTATAGATTATGATAAGACATACGCTCCGGTAGCTAGGTTAGAATCAATTAGAATTTTTCTTGCTATTGCTTGTGCAAACGATTTTAAACTATACCAAATTGACGTAAAAAGTGCTTTTCTAAACGGTTTTATAAACGAAGAGGTTTACGTTGCTCAACCTCCAAGGTTCATTGATTTTCAAAAACCAAACTATGTTTATAAACTTAAAAAGGCTTTGTATGGTCTTAAGCAAGCTCTAAGTTTGGTATTGATAGACCAAACTTTTTATGATAAATAACGAGTATTCAAATAGGAATGGTCGATAATACACTTTTACTATAGAAATCAAATCTCATCATTATTGTTCAAATATATGTCGACGACATTATATTTGGTTCCACGAGTCAAAACTTGTGTGATGATTTTGCAAAAATCATGCACGACGAGTTTGAGATGAGTATGATGGGGGAGTTTAACTTCTTCTTGGGTCTTCAAATAAAACAGATGGAAGACGGAATATTTTTTAATCAATCCAAGTACATCAAGGAGATGTTAAAGAAGTTCGGGTTGGAAGATTCCAAACCAACCAAGACGCCGATGTCAACGAAGATCAAGCTCACTAAAGACGATGAAGCCGACTCCGTAGATAGCTCTAAATATCGAGGTATGATTGGTAGTTTACTTTATTTAACCGCAAGTAGGCCCAATATTATGTTTAGTGTTTGCTTATGTGCTCGTTTCTAAGAAAATCCTAAGACTACCCATTTAGAAGCCGTTAAGCATATATTTAGGTATATTGGAGGAACTACACATTTAGGATTATGGTATCCGAAAGGAACCGGAATAGAAACTATAGTTTATGCCGACTCCGACCACGCGAGGGATTACATTGATTGTAAAAGCACTAGCGGCGTTTGTACGTTCATGGGATGTTGTTTGACATATTGGTTCGCTAAGAAACAAACGGCCCTTGCTATCTCTACGACCAAAGCCGAATACGTCTCCGCCGAGAAGGCATGTCAACAAGCACTATGGATGAAACAAGCTCTCATCGACTACGACATATGCCTCGATGACGTTTCAATTATGTGCGACAATAAAGGCGCCATCGACTTAAGTAAAAACCCCGTACAACACTCTAGAACTAAACATATAGAAATTCGTCACCACTTTCTACGCGATAACGTCCAAAAGGGCAACATTTCTATCGAGAAAGTTGCATCCAAAGATAATATAACCGATATATTTACTAAGCCTTTAAAACGTGAAGTATTTAATTATTTAATATTAGGATTAGGAATGATGGAACTTATCATGGATAGTGATTCTCCATCATCTAAAAAATAATCGTAAACAAAAATTTAATGAAGAAATTAATCATTATTCAAAAGATGTTAATTCTCATTACAAGTTCCAATTACAATACTTCCGATCATGAACATAATAGAGATTAGAATTTTACTAGATAAAGAAAATATCAATAAAATGACCATAGATATTTTCAACATCTACATGTATGGTCAATACATGAAATTACGAAATCGATTGAAATAGACGAAAAGAACTATCATCAAATTGCAACTCACACTTGTGTTGACGATGTTTTGTTGAGTCGAAATGTTCATAAATGATTGTGTTATTAGTAATGGTCAAACTTATGCTAAAAGTTAACACACTCCTAGTAGGATCGACTACGTTGAAATTCCATCGAGAAATTCACGACAAGTTGCACAGTTCACTCAAAACTTGGAAGTCAACTCCGAAAATCATATCACATACTCCTAATGGTAAATATAACATACTCCAATTGCCAAAAACACAACACCTTTTCTCAAATTGCTCAAAAATCAACTCTGTTTATATTTTTGGACACCCGCGGATCACGGATCCACCATTAGGGAGATCTGTCCCAGTTTAGGTAGATCCCAATCCTCCAAACATCTTAGATTTTGTTCATCCAAATGACATGCCTCACTTCCACAACATGTTTTAGTAACATTTTTTGCTTTGACAAAAAGGAAGGCCTCTACAACGCTTTTTGCTTCGACAAAAAGGGGGAGAAGAAATGTAAACACATCTACTAAATACTGATTTAGTAACTTTTAAATAAGCATGAGTTTATATTTTGTCATCATAAAAAAGGGGGAGATTGTTAATACAAATATTCGCGCAAAAACGATATTTATATTTAATGATCTTTATGTTTTGATAATAACAAATATAATGTCATACTACATAAAAGTTTACGTAAACAAGTTATCTAGTCGAAAGTTTACTTGATGACAAATCACTTAAGGTATGTATAACAACCCGTAATTTTCCAGTATTTCCTTAATGTAATCTCTATGTATTATATTAAGTACTACGTTTTCACGAGAATAAAATTTCATTTCATTCCATTCCAATACGTATCATAGTTTACATTTCAAAAGTAAACGAGCTCTCGCAACGACCTATGGCTATTTCTATCTATGTTTACATCATGTAAACATCATAATATGTCAAGTCAATAATCTATTATCCTCTATAACATGTACGTTATCTTTTTACGACAATATTATCAAATGAACTTTATCCGTTAATATTTAGGTCAAAACCCTAATTATATATAATATATACATTCCGAAAATATATGAAGCAATCTAAACCGCACTCGATATTAACCAACATAGTGCCCCTTATGATAATCTACAATAATTTGGGGACCGATGAATAATTAACCGATAACTTCTTGTTCCCTCTTTTAAACAAATTCTACTAACGATTCTACGCATTATAATTACGGTGTACATGTAACGTGTTTCTCTTTAATAATAATGTTATAGTACAACGAAACTTGTGGCATTTATTTTATATCACAATGATAAATTACTTAATACTATTTAGTCATGAGCATATATTTTTTAAATGACTTTCTTTAGAAAAATTATAACAATAACAGTTCGGCATAACTCCTTAATTCATATTAATGTATTATAAACATGTTCTTCCATTCATTCTCAAACTTAATATTTTATGTTCCAAAGACATGATCAGTTCCAAAAACTCACGTCACGCATGAACAACTAAACCGATACATATTAAGAAAATGCTTTTATTCCTTTATGTAAAGATATGAAATATGTATTAAAGTTTAGGGGCCAAACGTGTCAAATTTTAATTTTAATTAACTAGATAATGTTTCCCCCCCAAAAGACCTTCTTTTCCATTTAAATTGATAAAATGATACACGAATCTAATTCCCTTCTCGCGAACTCGTATGATTATCATCGTTAAAAACCAAATGTACCACGATGATCGTTGAAAGACCGCGATCGTAATGGTATAAGTTAAAAGACCCGCGATCAAACGTTACTCGAACCCAAAAAACACGAAACACCTCTTTTCATTTCATTTTCCACCTATTTTGAAACTAAACTACTCCTAAGCCTTAATTCTAACCTTAAACAAAAACCTAATTATAAACAATGCTTATCTTTTCAAAAACTCCAGAATTTATTTGGGCCAAAGCTATTGCTACTGCTTGTTTTACTCATAATCGCTCTATTGTACACACACGGTACAATAAGACTCCTTATGAGCTGATTCGAGGAAGAAAACCTAATATTCAATACTTTCATGTGTTTAGATCTCTTTGTTATCCAACAAATGATCATGATTATCTTGGGAAAATAAAACCGAAGGCTGAAATTGGTATCTTTATTGGTTATTCTGAGTCATCAAGAGGATTTCGTATCTATAACCGCCGAACCAAAAAGATAATGGAAACAATCCATGTCAAGTTTGATGAACTCACAGTAATGGCTTCTGAATGCAACAATTCAGAACCCAAAATAAACTGCATGAATTTTCAAGATTCATCAGAAGATTCACAATCAGTACCTTCAAAAACATACTTGGATAATTTGTTTGGTCCTCTGTATGAAGAATACTATGCGACGAGTGCACCAAAAGTGTTAGATAATTCTGATGCAAATACTCTTGATAACGAAAACACTTCTTAATCATCGTCAATTGTCGTTGAAGAAGATGAAGCTCCTCAAATAGTATCCTCGTCAGCAGAACAAGTTGCCACAGAACCAAACTCTCCAATCTTGAATGAAAATACTAATGAATTAGTTCAAAAAGACGTTGCAGAATTTGATGGAAATGTGTTCTACAATCCACCTCAAACTCCTATGTTCGAAGAAGCTGAGTCATCTTCAACATATCAGGATCCATCAAATATGCACGAGTTTCATCAAAAACATCGCTCTAGTGATAAGTGGACTAAGAATCATCCAATTGAACAAGTGATTGGTGATCCCTCAAAACCTATAATGACAAGAAATTAACTTTAAACTGATGAAGAAGTTTGTATGTACGCACTAACAGTGAGTACAAATGAACCGAAAAATATCAAGGAAGCTATGCTTGATCACAACTGGATTGAATCCATGCAAGATGAGCTGAATTGATTCAAATGCCTTGATGTTTGGGAACTTGTCGAATGTCCTATTGGTAGAAACATAATCGCAGTCAAATGGATTTGGAAAAATAAGACTGATGTTGAAAACACGGTTATTCGAAGCAAGTCTCATTTAGTTGCCAAATGATATGGTCAAGAGGATGGAATCGATTTGCACCAGTTGCAAGACTCGAAGCTGTCAGAATTTTTGTGGCAAATGCGGTCACAATAACTTTCCTATCTACCAGATGGATGTCAAGACGACATTCCTGAACGGTCCACAGAATAAGGAAGTTTTTATTCGTTAGCCCAATGGTTTTGTAAATCTAGAGTTTCTTAACCACGTATATCGTCTTAAGAAAGCTCTGTACGGTCTCAAACAAGCCCCTAGAGCCTGGTATGACAAGCTTTCCTCATTCCTAATCAAACACCATTTCACAAATGGTATTTTCGATCTGACATTGTTTACAAGAAGACATGGGGATGACATTTTATTAGTTTAAATCTATGTCGATGACATAATTTATGGGTTAACAAAACTAGTTTTTTTTTCAAAAAGATTTGCAAAACTAATGAAAGATAATTTTGAAATGTGAATGATCGGTGAAATGAAGTTCTTTCTCGGACTTTAGGTTCATCAATCACCTCGAGGAATCTTTATATGTCAATCACAATATACTATGGATCTTCTTAAGAAACATGGGATGGAAAAATGTGATACCGTTAGCACACCAATGGCTACTACCAAACTAGATGCAGATTTATAGGTTACCTAAGTTGACCAAATTAAGTATCATGGTATGATTAGGGGACTTATGTATCTTATTGCCAGTCGACCAGACATTGCCTTTGCGACATTTGTATGTGCGCGTTATCAGGCACGCCCAACCGAAAAACACCTCAAAGAGGTCAAAAGGATCTTTCGATACCTAAGAGAAACCATTAACATGGGTCTATCGAAAAACACCTCAAAAAGGTTAAAAGGATCTTTCGATACCTATGATTGCAAAAGCACGTCTGGAGGCATTCAAGTTCTGGGAGATAAGCTAGTCAGTTGGTCGTCGAAAAAGCCAGATTATACATCAATGTCAACAGCGAAAGTTGAGTGCGTATCCTTATATGCATGATGTGCTCAAGTCATTTGGATGAGAACGCAACTGCTAGATTATGGATTTCGGTACAACAAGATTCCAATGTAATGTGACTCAAAAAGTGCAATTGCCATATCTTGCAATCCGGTACAACATTCACGTACAAAACACATTAACATCCGTTATCACTTTATCAAGGAGCATGTTGAAAAAGGTACCATTGAACTTTACTTTTTCGGGACGGAATACCAACTTGCTAATCTTTTTACAAAAGCCCTTCCAAAAGAAAGGTTTGAGTATTTAGTTCACAGGATTGGTATGCGATGTATGACTCCAACTGAGTTGGATTGTCAGGCAAAGTTATCTTCTTGAATAAAAGATCATACATCAAAACATTTTGCAAATAAATTTCAAAAACAAAATAAAAATAAATAAATAATCAAAAAATAAAAATCAAAATATTTTCTTTATTTTTCAAAAATGAAAATCCAATAAAAAATTGAAAAACAAAAACAAAACAAAATTTTAACTTAAAGATACAAACACATATCTTCTCCGCTTTTATCAGTCTCATGATATTTTATTTTTCACAAGTGGTTCTTTAAATGCAAAATCAATATATCATGAACTGAGGGGGAGTAAATCATTCAGAAAATGATCTTTCAATGCTAAAATATATGGTTTGTAATCAAAATCCATTCACAAAATGAGGATTTCTTCAAAAACATCTTTCAAAAATCATTAATTTTGAAAAATTCAATTGTGCAAAATAGCAAGAAGTAACAATCTCTTGAATAAGTTCTTTAATTAGATATCTTATTGTGGGGGAGTTATAAATTTTTCAGTCAAATCATCATCAGAAAATAAAAAATGTGTTCTCAAAAAGCAAAAATAACTTCGTCTCGAACAAATTTTTATCAAAAGGAATGAAATTTTAAATGTGGATAATTGTTCAAGGGGGAGTTATGAATTTTTTAAGTTAAAAACGGGAACTTAACTCAAAAGGTTTAATGTTAAAAGAGGTCTAACTCAAAGGGGGAGTTATGAAAAAAAAATTGGATAATAAAAGCTTACGAAAGTAACTATAAGGACTTAAAGTGTAAAATGAAAAAAAGATAACTTTCATATGGGTTGTTAATGATTACGAAAGAAAGAAGAGGGACTGAAAATGTCAAGTTCAAAGGATAGTTTTGTATGGACCAAAAGGGCTTATGTAAGTAACTTGAGGGACTGAAAATGCCAGAATTGCAAACTCATTTTCAGAAGTATAAAAGTAACAGTTTCATACGTAACCTCATCACTTTCGTAAAACACACAAAAAGGTTTTGTAAATCCTCTGCATACATTGAGCTTTTGTAACTTAGAAAACACGATCCAAATCGTTTCATTGATTCTCTGTGATAGAAAATGTAAGAAAACGTAATCTATATTAATTTCTTTGTGATTAATTGCTACTTTTAATTGTTAATATAGGTTTCGTATAGATCTAGGGATTCGTAAATATGAAAAGTGATTGAAACTTGAAATTGATAGAGGCAAAACATTGATATATGTCTTGTAACATGATTGGAATGGATTGATCACTAAAAATATCATTTTTGAACTAAGATCATGAGGTTTCGTAACCTTAATAAGGTTTTGTAAATTTGAAATGTTGCTTTCAGACATAAGAACAGTCTTAAACTATTGAATAAATGATAAATAAGCTGAAAAACAAAACAAATCTCTTAGTTTATCATTTTTCATTTGTTAAAGTATGTTTACGAAAGTAATTGTTCAGGTTTCGGTTTCGTAAGGGCTTATCAAAGGGTTTCGTAAACAGTAATGGGCCAAATGGATTGGTTTCGTAAATGATATTTTAGGCTTAATAAATGGGTTTCGTAAGGCAAAATAGGCTTTTTAGCTTGGGTTTCGGAAAAGAATATTAATGGGCTAAATTTTTTTTACAGATACTCAAATGGGCTTAAGCATTAAACAAAATGGCATCTTACGAAAAAAATGATAAATTTTGTTATAAAATCATATCTTTATATTGATAAATGGATCAAATGGTGAAGATTGTGATTGGTTTCGACCGTTTCCTGAATTTAATAGGATGAGGACTGAGCAATCTACTGACCATCCAAATATCGGATATAAGAATATGTTTTGCATAACTAAATTTTTCATTCAAGTGATCAATGATTCAAATGATAAGGAAAGAGTATGAAAGAGAATGACTGAACATGGTGATTTCACTGTTTGTGATCATAAGTTTTTCATGTAACAACAATGGCAAATTTTTAAGTTTTGAAAAGAATGTTTCAAAAACCGTTCAAAAGTGATTTATGACTATCTATTGTACATAATTGGGTAAATGGTCTAAGTCATGTTTGGTTTCGGCCGTTTTCTGCAATGAGCAGAATGAGGAGTGAGTGGCTTAGTGACCATCCAATTATTGTTTCATTAGATTGGTTGTATAATCATTGTTTTCAAACATCTTTGAAAAACTTGTAATTTTGGAAAAGTTATCTCAATTTCTAATCAAAAAGCCGTATCTTTGTGTCACAAAGTGGTACTCTTTTTCTGAAAATCTTTTGTAAGAATATGAAGTTATACTCTTGGATTTCATAAAAATCAATGATTGTCACAACTTGTGTTTTTGCCAAGTTGATATTTTCTAAATCAGAGTATATCTTTATTTCTTAAAAGAGTATCATTTCACAAATGCTTTTTGGTAAGGAAACTCAAAATAGAAAGAGAGATAAAATTCATACGCAAAAAAGCAAATCAAAGTATGCTCGAAAAAGAATTGCCAGAGCATACAAAATGAGTTTAAAAGAATAAGACGAATAAAGCGTATGGCGTGTTCCCGAAAAAGCAAGAAATGGCACATGAGAAAGAAAATGATCATAATATGTTCAAAAAGAATTGCCAGAGCATATAAAACAGACATAGTGGAAAGAAACAAAATGTTATAAATGTGAAAATTACAAACTTTATCTCATTTCACTAATCACTTCATGTCATCATACAGTATTCCACATGGCTCAACAAGTAATTTCAGCTACTCAGCTTGTCCCAAGATACCCATAGCATTGGGAGATGCAATAATTATGATGTGCTTTAGAGTATTCCATGCTCACCTGAGTGCAAGATTGTGGGGAAAATCTAACTTGATCATCCATTGAGCTATGCTCTAACTGCTACTATTGATGTCCCTGTTGTGTACCTACAAAAATTCTGGAGGACAGTTAGCAAAGTGCCTGATACTAAAGACACGATCAAGTTTATGCTGGATACTCAAGAGATTATCTACATTGTCGATATGTTCCGAGATACTCTTAATAATCCAGTGGAAACACCAGAAAATCCATTTGTCACACCGGTCAACATTTAGACTATTGAAGCTTTCATGAACAGGGTTTGCTATCAAGGTGTGGTTGATAAAGTGAGCGCCTTCTACACGAAGAATCTGGCTCAGCCATGGCAAACAATGTTCGAAGTGTTCAACCACTACTTAACTACAAGAACATCTGGACATGATCAAACCAAGATCAACATTCTTCAATTGTTTCATGTCATCATCAACCAAACAAATGTTGATTATGATGCTCTTCTATGGTGGGATTTCATGAACAATGTATTTTAGAAGAAGGAAGCCATCCAGTATCCTCGCTTCACTAAGCTTATAATTGCTGATTTGATGAAGAAATTGCTAAACATTCCTCAAAGGATTGATGAGGATTATCATTCCATCAAGGATGATATTCCATTGGTTAGTGTGTATACTACTGGGAATGTGCTTGTACGAGGGATGCTGGTTCTGGATGAATTCCTGACTGAGGAAATCCGTGCCATCGATGATTTTAAGGAGTATGAGACGGTGTTTATGAATGTAGCCATTCCAACAAATCAACCACAACTAGTTGTTTCTACCCAAGGAACACATAGGTCAACACCTAGAGCCCATAGGACACCTACCGTTTCTACTGCTAGTCCTTAGGGGAAGAAGAGGAAGCAATGTGTTAGAGAATCAAGTTCACCACAAAAATCATTGAAAATAACTATTCAACAAAAACATATGGTTGAAGGTGAAAAAGATAAGCAATCACATGATGATGTTGATGACTCTGAGGTTAGGTTAGAGCCTGGGAGTCATAAGGAGAATCCAGAACATGTTGATGATGATGATGATAAAGAAGAAGAGAAGGTAGATGAGAAGAAAGACGATGAGATGAGTAGTTTGGAGGATAGGACTAGGAAGATGCAGACACCAATTCCCCCAACACTTAGATCCCCTAGGAAAAACTTATCTTTGGATAAGAATATTGCTCAAGAATTGACGGCTACTGTTTCAATCCCAACTACCACTACATCAAAAGATCCACACTTCAAAAGACTAATTTCCAGCAGGTACAGTCATCTTCTAGGTGCACTTCGCAGGATGTGTAGGCGTCAGGGATATATGATCCAGAATATGGAACGAAAGTGTGTAACAAGTGATTATTTATGGAAGACTCACAAGAAAGTTGATCAAGTTCTTCATGAGATCGTACCACAACTTGCTGAAAGAGCTACAGATGACTTGATTGAAAACAACTTGAAACCATGTATAGCTGCAACTATTATTAAACATCGTGATGCTTTCCGATCAGAAGTACCTGATCATGTCTCTCAAGAATTCCATACACACACACCAAAGATCATAGAAGAACTTTTCAAGAGTTATGTACAATCCAATGTTATTCAAGTTCATCCTACCACAACCACTTCAACCGAAACAACTTCATCGGCTGATCTTCAACAACAACTGTATTTGAAGATAAAGTCCAATCTTCAAGATCAAGCTAATGATCCAGCATTGTAGGAGGTATTGAAACGTAAGTTTGAAAAGTCTTCCACCTCTAAAACTTCTTGCAGGGAAGATGATTTTCATTCACATCATGATGACCATCAAGAGGATGATGCTCCTCCTGAGGGGGAGAAAAGAGTGAAAAGACATAAGGCATCAAAAAGTTCAAAGTCCGCAAGGGGTTCTTCATCTAAGCATTCAGCTAAAGATTCCACAACTTATGTATCCAAGCAACAAAGTCAACAACAAGAATGGGATTGATATTCGTTATTTATACGTATCAAACAAATAACCCTCAGATATATATATATAATATATATATATAATATATATAAAATATGTATACGTAAGCTAAGTATCATACAAATTACTCTTAGGAAAGAATAATAAGTAATCAACACGGGTATCGTTCTCTTCGGTGAGAGGTGAATGGACATTTATGGTTATGTCAGGAATCGAGCTTGAATGTCATAAAAGATTTAATTTTGGATTCTATATCTACTAATGAAAATGCAAAAACATATAAAGACAAGTAAACAA
Source organism: Tanacetum coccineum (assembly GCA_026074375.1). Classification (NCBI taxonomy): domain Eukaryota; kingdom Viridiplantae; phylum Streptophyta; class Magnoliopsida; order Asterales; family Asteraceae; genus Tanacetum; species Tanacetum coccineum. The sequence continues at coordinate 304 of BQNB010049129.1, read as the reverse complement.
TTAAAGCATTTAAGATTAAGCACGAAAAAAACTTTAACGGGAATTAAAAAACGCGACATTTAAGCAAGTAAATCAAATTTTAACCCTAAAAATGCAATTTTAATTTCTAAAATCCTAAATGAATAAAAATAATTTAAAAAAAAAGAATTATATTTTTTTTGATTTTTGTTTAATTTATTATGAATTAAAAATAGTTTTAAACTAAAAATATTATTAAAAATAATAAACTAATTTAGAAAATTCTGAAAAATTCACGAAAAATACTCTTAACTATTTAAAAGCTAATAAAAATAAAAATTGGAAA
>BQNB010049128.1:0-42198 GCA_026074375.1 Tanacetum coccineum | reverse complement strand
CTATACCCAGAGATTCAATAAGTTGGCCTTAATGTGTCCAAGAATGGTTAAACCGTAAAATGTGAAAGTCGATGCTTACATCCGAGGATTGTTTGAGAACATCAAGGGTGAGGTCACTTCTTCTAGGTCTACCAACCTAAGTGAAGCTATGCGTATGGCGCACAAGTTGATGGAGAAAAAGTTGCAAGCAGAGAAAGAGAAGGATATTTGGAAGGAAACAAAAGGAAGTGGGAGAACTTCCAAAGTGGGAACAGTAGTAGGGGAAACTACAAGGATAACTCTCTCCATCAGCAGAATAACCAGTAGCAAGGAAATGCGCGAGCTATGACCACTACTCTGAATGAGAGTAATGTGCCTAATGGACCACTCCTGTTGTGTGACCGTTTCTTTGTTCGCCATATTGGTCGTTGTATGATCCAGTGTCATAAGTGTGGAAAGGTTGGGCACAAGGCGAGGTATTGCATGGAAAAGAATGTTGCCACGGGTACAAACGCTCAACCCATTTGGACTTGTTATAATTATGGTGAGCAAGGACATACAAGGAACCACTGCTCATAGAAGAACAAGCCACAAGGAGAAACGCTAGTGGTCGAGCCTACATGATTAAGGATGCCGACAAGCAAGGGCCGAATGTGGTTACAGGTATGTTTCTACTCAATAATCGCTATGCTTCTATTTTATTTGATTCGAGTTCCAATAAGAGTTTTGTGAATAGTAGATTTAGTCACTTAATAGATATCACCCTATATAAACTAGATGTTAGTTATGAAGTTGAGTTAGCTGATGGAAAAGTGGTTAGCATTTACACGGTGTTGAGAGGCTGCACTCTAAATTTAGTGAACCATTTTTTTGAAATTGATCTAATGCCTATTGAACTTGGTACGTTTGATGTTATCATTGGGATGGATTGGTGAGCTGAGCGCGATGCCGTCATCGTCTATGATAAGAAGGTTGTTTGTATACCTTGTGGGAACAAGACGTTGATAGTCGAGGGTGACAAAGGCCCGTCCTGACTAAAGGTCATATCTTATATTAAGGCCCGTAAGTATATCCAGAGATGTTGTCAGATGTTTGTGGCACACGTGTCTGGGAAGAAATCTAAGGAGAAACGCCTGAAAGATGTGCCAGTAATTCGTGACTTTCCTGAGGTGTTTCCTGATGATTTGCCAAGACTTCCACCACCTAAGCAAGTATAGTTCAGCATAGATTTGGTACCGAGGGCTGCACCTGTTGCACGTGCACCGTATCGTTAGGCATCGTCCGAGATGGAAGAACTGTCGGTACAACTGCAAGAACTGTTGGAGAAAGGATTTATTCGCCCGAGTTCATCACCGTGGGGAGCTCCGGTGTTGTTTGTAAAGAAGAAGGATGGATCCTTTTGGATGTGTATTGATTACCGCGAACTGAACAAGCTGACGATCAAGAATCGTTATGCACTTCTGAGAATTGACGATTTGTTTGATCAACTTCAAGGTTCGAGTGTGTACTCGAAAATCGATTTGCGATTAGGTTACCATCAGCTTCGCATTAAAGAGGAGGACATTCCAATTACTACATTTAGGACTCAGTATGGTCACTTTAAGTTCCAAGTGATGCCGTTTGGACTGACCAATGCGCCTGCTGTGTTCATGGACTTGATGAAAAGAGTATGTAAGCCATATTTTGATAAGTTCGTGATTATGTTCATTGATGATATTCTGATCAATTCTATGAACAAGGAAGAGCATGGAGAGCACCTGAAGATTATCTTGGAGCTACTTAAGAAAGAGCAATTGTACGCCAAGTTTTCAAAGTGTGAGTTTTGGCTAGATTCGGTATAATTTCTCGGTCATGTAATTGACAATAAAGGCGTTCATGTTGATCCTGCCAAGATAGAAGCAATAAGAAATTGGGCTGCTCTAACGATGCCAACGGAGGTGAGGCAATTTCATGGATTGGTTGGTTACTATCAAAGGTTTATTGAAGGTTTTCTCTAGTTTCCAAGCCTCTTACTAAGTTGACTCAAAAAGATAAGAAATATGAGTGGGTAAGGAAGAAGAGGAAGCTTTTCAGCTACTGAAGCAGAAATTATGTAGTGCACCTATCTTAGCGTTGCCAAAAGGGACGGAAGATTTCGTGGTTTATTGTGATGCATCACTCAAAGGTTTTGGAGCCGTATTGACGCAACGGGAAAAGGTTATAGCATATGCTTCCCGACAATTAAAGGTCCATGAAGAGAACTAAACAACTCATGATTTGGAGTTGGGTGTCGTTGTTTTTGCTCTTAGGTTGTGAAGACATTATTTGTACGGAACAAAGTGTGTGGTTTTCACTGATCACAAGAGTCTCCAGTACATTCTCAATCAGAAAGAGCTTAACATGAGACAACGGCGATGGATTGAGCTTATAAGTGATTATGATTTTGAAATCCGTTATCATCTCGGAAAAGCAAATGTAGTGGCTGACGCCTTAAGTCGGAAGGAAAGGATTAAGCCATTGCATGTTCGAGCTTTGGTGATGACTGTTCATAACAATCTACATGATCAGATCCATGACGCTCAGAAGGAGGCGATGAAAAAGAAGAATGTAAGGGCTGAGAAGTTAGGGAGATTGATTAAGCAAATATTCGAGTTTCGCCTCGATGGGACTCGTTGTTTTGAAAAGCGTGTTTAGTTGCCACGATTTGGTAGGCTGATGGACTTAATTATGCATGAATCTCATAAGTCCAAGTACTCCATTCACCCGGGATCTGACAAGATGTATCAAGATCTGAGGTAGTTATATTGGTGGCCAAATATGAAGGCTGATATTGCCACCTATGTAAGAAAGTGTCTAACTTGTGTGAAAGTTAAAGCTGAGCATCAAAGACCGTCTGGACTACTTCAACAACCTGAAATTCCTGTATGGAAATGGGAAAGGATCACTATGGATTTCGTTTCTGGACTTCCGAGGACGCCGAGTGGTTATGATTCGATTTGGGTCATCGTTGATCGACTGACCAAATTAGCTCATTTCCTACCAATAAAGAAGACGGATAGTGTAACATCCCATTATTTTAGGTCATTTCCTGACTCAATCCTTGCCATTATTTATTTGTAGGTTTTTACACGTCTGCTTTTAATTTTCACCGTTTAGTTAAATCACGTAAACTAAAAATCAACATTAAATGTAAACGGACATCAAACAAATATAAGTTTACATCAAGCAAGTGTTATATAATTATTACGAGGATGATTTATAACTTTTCATATTTTATTTTTATTGGTTATGTAAAAAGTTTATGTTTCGCAATAAAATACATTTACACATACCCGGAAGCACTAATACCCATCTTTACTCAAACAAATACCCACTTTTAAACCCAATACATAAAAATTAATTCATTTCCTACTCTATTAATGTATATGGCCGGATCTAGTGTTACTTAAACACAAACCAAATTCAAATTTTACATTCTAAGATCACACATGTTTATTTCCACACTAAAGTCTCATCCCTCCTCCTAGAGAGGAGGAGAGAACTTGTACCATTTGTACCCTAAACCATCTTTGAACCATGGTATTTTCTAGTTGTTTCATCAATCCAACTAGTATATAAAGATGTACTAGCAAGACATAACACCTACACTTCCCATTTGCAAGTAAATTATCAAACTTCGCTCTTCTTCTCTCCCTCTAAAGCTCACGGCTACCAAGCACATTTAGGGTGTTCATACATTTGATTTTTCAAGTATACAAGCCTCATTAGTTATAATATCTAAGGTGTTGCAAGGTGGTTTGGAAGATTGAGTATTAGTTTGCAAGGGTTTGTAATCAAAAAGTAAAGTAGGGTTTCTTGATTAGGGTTTCTATTTTGGGTTTGATTTCTATGGTTTGATCTTATGTTTTCTATTCTCATACACATCTCTAAGGTTTACTTAAACTCTAATCTTTCCATTTATTCATTTACTTATTTTTACATACATGTTATTATGTTAATCACCACCTAGGTTTGTTTTTATGATTTATGAAATATTGCAAGCATATGGGATTCGAATTTATTTATTTATATGTTAAAATGATGTTAAAAATGTGATGGAACACAAGTAAAATACTATATATAATTGTTGGTTAAATTATATGGTTAGTTTATAAATAAATTGTTAATAAGTTTAATTATCAAGTTTATACACAAATAGAGTGAGGACATCTTATCTTGGACAATCATTATGGACACAATATAGAGGACTTAAAATATAGCCCTACTTATGTTGAGGCACCATTGGGTTACAGAGCAGCCTCGATTTAGATGAGAGCCGCATCACCACCCCTTTTACTACCATCTACTTCCCATAGGACTGATATTCTTGAGGCTGGGATGCCGCCTTGGAAGAGAGTTTGCTTTACTACTCCCGCTTCCGGATTCGAGGACGGGGAGAGTTCAGCAGCAGCTGCTGCTAGACAGCCAGGGCCTACTCTAGAGGCCGACCTTAGGTGAGTCAGGGTTAGGGAGATGGGTTATGGGATTACAAACACTTGGGATGAGATTGTTGAGGCCATGCAGGAGATAGCACCGACCACCTTGGAGGGGGTCAACCAGAGAGTGACAGAGCTTGCCACTACCGTTAGGCAGGACACTAATGAGTTCTATGTGCGATTCGAGGATGCACAGGACGACCGAGCTTTTCTGAGAGCCCGAGTCAACACACTGTTCAAAGATAGGTCGTATCACCGCCACACAGCTATGCTTTTAGATAGATAGGCGGCGTATGCTCGTAGGGTATGGGCTGGTTCTGAGGATAGGAGTGAAGCTATAGAGGCCCATGTCAGGACACTAGAGGCACATGTTACGACATTGATGGCTCATACTTCATCACTTCAGACTCAGTTGACTATAGCACTTGGACGTATTCAGACACTAGAGGCTAGAGATCCAGAGCCTCAAGATGAGCCAACTGAGGCTGGTAGCAGCTGTTAGTCTTGTATCATTTGTAGCTATCCTATATAGCCTATTAAGTTTTTATGGGTTACTCCCAGCTAGTAGGCTGTAGGGATTTTTGTTTTATCTTTTTAGCTATCATTGTATGGCATGCTAAGTATTATGGGTGACCCCAGCTAGCATTACCTTATGACCGTATTTTTCATTTTGTATCTCATGTACTGGTCATTTATAACCAAGGATTATCATGTATGTTATCGAATTTATTATGAATGAATGTCGATCTATTTATATCATTGTTGATTTCACTTCAGTTATATATTTCACTGTGTGTTGTGATCTTATTTTATTTATGTTGCATATGTCATGTCGCGATTATGATTTTATGAAATCTAACGTGTGTTGTATTTTCTTGTGATTTTAAAGAAAATGGCACCAAAGAGAAGAACCACCACAACAACCACCACCTCTACACCTATGACCGATTCTCAGCTTAAGGCACTAATAGCCCGAGGTCCCAAAACAAACCAAAAATGGCAAAAATATGCTTGTATTTAAGTTCTATGTGTGCAGGTACGGAATATATCAGAAAATCACAAGAAAAACAGTCATAAAAACGGCAGCTACGGGTCTACGAGAATCAGAAGAGTACAAAAGAAGCCAAAGATTCAAAGCCGAAGCCAAAAAAGTCAAGCCTCGGTCAAATCCAGTCAAACAATGGTCAACAAAAGTCAACCAATAAAAGACAAAACCCAAAAATACCTTACCCGGATCCATTTGGCCCAAAAGCCCATTCATAAGCCCAAGTTACTAGCCCATTCTCTTTTTAAATAAACTCCAGGGACCAAACTTGCAATTTCCCAAAATGTTTTATAACTAGAAAAAGGGACAAAAGAAGAGAAGGACTAGTATTGTCATCACCCCAAAGTTTCAAAGATTTAACTGTCAAAAAATATGGGCGCCAATGGCTTTTTATGTTCATAGTCCTTACAAATGTCACCATCTTAGGTATATCAAGGGGCACAATGAGAATTCATAAAGGGTCATTAGTCATTTATTTCTAAGAGCTCTCTAACACAAATGGAAGGGTCCTAATCAGTCTATCTCATGGACTACTTAAGACATACACTCAAGCTTTTGCCACGTCATCAATGGTGAAAGCACAAGGATTGATGGGATTTTACTCTAAATGATCTTTCAAAACAATGCTCACTGTCACCATCAAAGAATTGACACGTTGGCAATTCCATAAATAACACACATTGTGAATCCATCGGCTTAAAAATAGAGAATCAATGATAAATGAAGAATCAAGGGTATGGATTGGAAGTTTGGAAAGGGATTCAAGAGGGCTAGAATCTTCCCTAGATGGCTATAAAAGGACCTCTCACTCACACACATCGAATTCTTCTTTTCTAGTTTATTTTAGCTTAAGTGTAGTTTTTTTTTTTAAAAAGCTTTTTGTAATTTTCCTTTCAAAATTCAGTTGTAATTTTCATTGATATAATGTAATCAGAAGTTTCTAGTTAATGAAAAAGTAGTGTTTGCTTTTAATCTCTCTTTTATTCTTAAGCTATCACATAGCAAATCTGTCCTATAAAGCCCCAATTAAGCTTCTTTAAGCTCTTATAGCTCTCATGAGTCTTTAAGTCTTGTTAGAGCTCAATTTGATTCTAATTCTTACCTAACTTCTTAAATTCGGATTAAAAATTTAATAACTTAAGATAATGGATTTAGCTTTTTGGAAGGGGATTCTAGTATGGATGAAGATCATAGGAATTTACCTAGCTTATATTAAGTAGGGGCTTGTAGCTGCCATATTTGGTTCCTCTTGGGTTTAAGCTATAGGTTAGTAAGTTTCTCTTTATTTCTAGCTTTAATAATTTTCTTATTGCATGTTATTCTTAGATTTGCTTACTTGCTTATTCAAACTGCTTATTAGTACTTATTTGTGTTTCATCTAGCTTATTAGTCATATTTGTTAATATGTTTTTGTTTTCATAACTTAAATCATATTGTCACATTAATCCTTAACAAACCAAAAAATAGCTTAAATCTAGATTAGGTACTTTTAGTTGTTAATTTGGTCTAATTAAGTTAGTTAGAAGCTAGATATTATCTGGTTAATCTAGTTTTAATCAATGGTTTTGCATTTCAAAGCTTTCTTAAATCTTGTCATGTCCTAAAGGGGGTGGTTGTTTAAGTTTGGTTTGACCACAAAAAGTCAATACTAGTTGGTTAAAGTTTTTCAAACAGTTGAGTTTTTCTTAAATAACAAGTTTCTAAAAGATTTCAAAGCTTAGTTTGCTGATTTTTAAAAGTTATGGCTTATAATGATGACTCTAGCACCAGGGTACATTTAGGGTTAAAGATAGATGGCTTATTTTTAAGATAGGGACTCTAGGCTTTGATTGTGCTTAAATCTAGTTTTAACACACTCATTTGAGAGTGTATAGAGTAGTAGTACCCACTAGGTTGCCTGCACTCTTGTTCTTTGTGGTAAGTCAAGTGCATCAGCAGCACCTTCAAGTGAAGGTACTGCTGATTTCTAACTTAATTTTAAGCTAGCATTCGTAGGATTGATTTAGCTTCTAAGGTTAAAATAAGATTTAGATTAGTTATAGCTTAATATAGATTAAGACTTAAATTTTATTTTCTAGCTTACTTTGCTGTCAAAATTCAACTAGGTAAACCAAAAAAGACAAAAAATAGTACCATTTAGATCCTAGTCTTTAGATTCAAAATTCTAGCTTATAAGGTTAGAATTTATAGTTTAGATAAGTAGGTTATAAGTTGTTTGTTTAGTTTGCAAAAGCTTAAGGTCTAAGGTTGCTTTTTGAGCATTTGAGCTTAATTTGGTTTTGAGCACATTGGTTAGTTTCCTGAGTATGTTACTTTCATCATCATTTTCAGTTGTTCTATAGTGTTTTAAGCTCAAATTTCTTTTCACTTATAGATTAAGCATATCATAAGCTCTCAGGATCTTCTTTCCTTTTTAAAATTGAGCTTAATTTGAGCTTAATATAGCTGTTTGAGTAAAAATAAGCCCAAACACCAACTTTCTGTCACAGCTTTTTGATAAGCTGTTTAAGAGCTTGATTGTTAGTTTTAGCTTATGTTCCTTTTATTAAAGTAGCTTATTTTTGTGTCCTCTATAAGTCCTAGTATTCAGATTTTCATATAAAGCAAAAATAAAAAAGGCCAAAAAGGGGTGTCTGCCATACTCGAACCCACGACCTCCCACACACAACACACATGCCTTAACACCATGCTACAATAGCTCATCCGTTCTCTCTTCCTTTCATTAAATCTTTATACACAATTTGGCCTATTAAGCCAAATAAGCTGTTAAGCTTATTTCGTGGCTTATTTTATAAGTTACGACTTAAGTCTTATTTTTCCTAGGAATCTTATAGCATAAGCTATTTTCTGTATTTTTTCTAGAATTTTTACTATAAGTTTAGTATTTTTAATCTTTTATTTTCTTTAAAAACTTTAAAAAATCATAAAAAATAGAAAATTAATCAGAAAAATAAAAATCTTTTTTATAAAATTTTCTTTTATCATAAAGTTTGTAGGAAAATTAGTTTCACTTTCGTAGGGTCTAATTTGCAAAAATTCACTTTTTAAAGAACGGGTTTCGCTCCCGTTCTCGGTTTTCAATTTTTAACCCTCGTTTTAACTCCGTTTTCGTCCTAGTTTTTTTTAAACTTCGTTTTTAGTTAATTAGAATACATTTTAAAAGAAAAATAAAAATTAGGTTTAATTTTGTAGAATTTAGGTTTTTAGCCTTAGTTTAGTGTCCCGTTTTGCGTTTTTAATTAAATTTTGAAATTGTTGCTTTTTATTTAGTAGTGATAGCTTATAAAAAATATCTTTGCTTCATTCAAATCATAATCCAAGCTTAAACGAGGTTTCAATTTCACTAGTCGTTGGGGAAACGACCCGGGTGATCATATTTACCCGGTTAAATATACGTATTATATATTATATTATATATATTTTTGAGAGTGAAATTTCCTTAGGGAATTTTCTTAATTTCTCTTTTGAATAATATTTTATATTGTATTTTATTGTGTATCTAAACTGCAATCAGTTTTTGGCGCCGTTGCCGGGGAACAGTGTTTAAGATTCCTTCGTTTTCAGTTTATTTGGTTTGAAGATCCTTTCACCCTTGAAAGTTTCATTCTTGTTTTATGATTCAAAAATCATAAAAAAATCATAAAATATAAATTGTCCTTTAAAAAAAAGAAATTTAATAAACAAAGCTGGTAATCGAACACCAACATATAATACCTTCCATTGAGGTATTATCATAAATAAGTTCCGGTGAACTTGAAAAGTTCCCAATTCGAACCAAAGATTTAACACTTGCCATTTGTGTCTCTACGAAGTACGGCTCACCTTGAAAAGCAATTTTTGAGAGCTACCGTGAAGTAGTTGATTATTTGGTTTAAGTCTCTTCCGTGTAACCGTTAAAATTCATTGTTATTATTAAAAAAAAATTAGTGTAAAGTTTTGCTTTTTGATTTTTAGTATTTTCTTTTTATGCGTACTCGTTCGCAATCTCGAAGCATCGTCAACAACAAACTCCTCCGGTAGTTGTTGAAAATTTTGATTTAGAAGAACCAATTGTCGATCAAAACATTATTGAAATGGCCGACAATCGTACCATGGCCCAAATGTTACAAGCACCCATCGAGGGGTATGAAGATGCTATTGTTGTTCTACCGATTAATGCAAACAATTTTGAGCTTAAACAACCTTTAATCAATCTTGTGCAAAGCAATAAGTTCACGGGTAGACAAGACCCTCACAATCACCTTTGATTTTTCAACAAGGTTACTTATTGGACAAGACAGATGAGATGATTTTTACAAGTTACTTACAAGTTAGTCTTTGTTTGGAGACATAAAAGTCTGAAGAGCAGGAAGGCAAGAGAAAAATGTGGCACCTGGTTGATAAGAACTTAGTCATCTGAAGAAATTGAAAAAGATGGTGGTATCGACAAGAGAATATTGTTGATGATTGTTCATCCCCAACACCAAATTAGAATCCTAGGATTCATACTAATCTTGTATCTTAAGATATCGAGAAACTCCAGGAATTGTCGGAATATTCTCATAACTAAATCATCATCAGTTACACCTCACAAAAAGTTAGCTAAAAGAATCGATTTCTATCATGTTCAAGCACAAAACCTACTCGCTTTTAAACGATTCAAGAGCTTATTTTCACGAGTTACAAGGAAGGTATGGTGACTTGTTGTTGCACATATACGGGCGAGGTTATGCCAAGAATTCATTCGATTCACGTGTGATAATCTTTCATGATGTAATGTTGAAACATACCCAATATAAAACATACTTAAGGAAGAAAGTTATGAAGCAGAGTTCCTGAACTAGCTCCGGAATCAAGTTCCTGTATATGTTGCGGAGGGTTGATTCTGGAAGAAAACAAAAAGGCTAAAGAGAGGGACAAAAAGGATTGATTGCTAAATGCTATTATGCAGGAACGTGGAATTATTCTGAGTTAAATCTCGAAAACTAAGTGAGAATGCAATTGACAATGACATTCCTCTCAAGTTGATGCATCCATAGTTCATTTTTATATGTCTGGACATATTCTTCATGTTCATCCGGCTCAATCACAAACATCCTCTGTTCTAGATCAACAATATCAACTATACCTTGCTATGAAAGCTGATCCTCAATTGCAACAACAAGACATAGCAATATGGTTGGCTCTCCAAATAAAGTTTGAAATGAAATACGGTAATCACAAAATGCATGTAGATCTTCTGCCATTCGACCCAAGAGATCAGGACGATCCTCTATGATGATGCTCATTGAGGGGGAATAGTGCAAAGCGGCCCCAGAAAGAATTGGAGTATGAAGTTATGTGCCTGGTGAGTCATTCGTATCTGGGACAAGTTTTTCAAGAGGAACAAGCTCCATCAACTTTAGGTAATCAAGAGCAAGATGATGATTTTATTTTTTAGACTGACTCTTATGCTTCAGATGAATGATTGAAAATACCATACGAAGTATAGTATCACAAGACATTATGGAAGAAGTATCGCTAACATTGATGATGAAGCTAAGATTGAGAAGAGGCTGATGAGATGTTGAGCAGATATGTACTTCGGAGATGAGCATCAATATCACATTGATCAGATGAATAATTTCTTGAAGCGTTGACTTCGTCTGGGAGGAGTAGAAAATAAATTTCTTATGTATATCCAATTCCTGTGAATGGACCAACAACACTAGTTCATATTTGTCAAAATAGATAATGAAGCTATGCATTTTCTATGATTAATAAAGACCTTTTAGTATTTGAAAAGAAAGGAAATTCTGGACACGAGAGAAGATAGTATTGTCACTTCCACAAGTTTCTAGCATTTATCTTCAACTGTTGATGATATTGATAGAACGAACTTCCATGATGGGTGATATATGTGTGTAAGAGAAATTCATATCCTTTTGCTCGATATTGGTGTTTGATCATTGGAAGAATCATTCATGCCGAAGATCTTCTACAGAAGGGAAAACAGAAAGTGCCTGGAAAATCAAAGGAAGAGATGTATTCAAAACTCAAAAATCGTTCAATTCATCAATACATTTGGGAATTTGGGTCATGAACACAAGTTTTTCACAGAGATTCGTTGCTGCAAGAAGGCTAATGATTGAATTGTAATCTATTTACAAGCCTGCTTACAAGAATCTTAACAAGTACGATCAATTGAGGACATATATTGTTGCTTATTGAATGGCAAGGTACCGGATTATGCAGATACAGGAATTCTATGGTCTTTATCGGTTATTCATAGAAGTTATATTGATTGGGAAAGATGTGGCATGACTTCCAACATGGAATAAAAGCTCATCAATTAGAAGGTTAATCTCACTGCACCAACATGACTTTCCTAAGTATTCGAAGGATCATGAAATGTTTCTTCTTATCATCTATGAGCCGTGTTGCATGAATTATTCTACAAGAATGCAGAAAGAGAAACGGGTGATGAGACATTCAGAGATCCATAAGTTTTGTGATGCAACGTTAAATAGAGTGTTAGAAGGTCTGAAGAGTTATAATAACGATGTCAAGTATGGGTATGTACAAAAAGATCTCACTAAAGAAGAAGCAGAGTATTTGAAATTGTTTGAAGAAGAGATTGAAGAAAGATTAAAGCATTGTAGATAGATGAGAAGATAGGAGATGTTCAAGAATGGAAGACCACTTGGATCAAGAAGATAAAGACTGAATATTCGACCTTTAGGGGGGTTTGTCTGGATCATTAAAAGTGGTCGATGATGTGATTTTGTATTATTTAAGTCATAATGTTTCTTGATAATGTCAAGTAGTTTGTAATAAGGTATATTATGCTAAAAGAAATGAATAGCAATAATTACAAGGTCTAGGGGACCAGATTGATAAGTTAGGAAAATAAGATGGGAGCGTCCTTCTATCACCTATTAAATACCCCTCTAATCTTCATTAGAGGGTTGATGTACTTGTAACATAACTCTTCTATTTTTTCCCCCCCCCATCCCTTTTATATATTTAAATTTACAAATACTTGCCCTTCTCTACAATTCTTTTGAATACATCGTGTCGATATGTATTGATTCTGAGATTAATGTGACCTATCATCTAATAGAATTATTAATAAATAATAGAGTACTCTATGTAGTACTTGGGTTTACAAACCTTGAAAAGATGTATTTCAAATGTATTTCTGATGTTGATGATGAGATGAAGATTAGAGATATCAACTACAATGCCCCTTGGGTTCTCCTTTCCTTTACTACAAGGAACCTATGGGTTCTTACAATGCGTTTTCTACTCATACATATCTTTTCCTAAAATATCTCATACATATCACTTTAGCAGTACTAAAATAGACTAACAGTACTAACTAAGTCTAACAGCAGAAACTCTTCTAGTAGTAGTAACAATTATACTGACAGTACTAATATTACTCTAACAGTAGTAATGACTTGGATTATTTTCTTTAACCTTGAGCAGCAACAGTAACCACAACTAGCGGTTGTAACTTGAACCAGCAGTAGTAACAGTTAAGAATCATTTTATTCCCAACAATCCTCCCCTAAACTTGATATTCATTATATTAATTACCAAGTTTCTTCAATAAAATCTTCTTGATCATCAGGAGAATGTATCCAAACACTCTTCTACTTCTTAAGCTGTGATCTTGTAAATCTGATAAGCTCAAATGCCATTTCACATTCATGATCAACTTTTGGCCTCCCACTCAACATTCTTGAAAGCATTTCTTGTGTAAGAGGATATTTCTTTTATACCAGCATGTGAATAGAAATTCTAGTATCCATTAATAATAAATAAACTTCACATGAATCATATAACTTCCAGCTTAGCAATGTGTAGTCCTGTTGAGTTTTCTAGATTTCATATTCCTCACTTGGTTCAAATAAAGTGATGAGATCTCCCCAAAGCAATCTGTCATATCCTTCTGGGCTTGTTGTCTCAAATCTTTCCTTTACCAGCCTGTACAGATCTAACGCATCTTGTCTGTCAAAATCATCAAGCATTGCACTGAATATCTTGTAATATTTAGTACTTCCATCAGCTCTGATGATCTGATAATAAATATTGTCTTCTGCTAGAATGTGTGTCTTCCAGTCAACTATTGGATATTTTGTAGCTAAAGATTCAATATTGACAGCACTATCATCACCTGGAACTATATCCAAACAAGCTTTAAGTTCTGCCTTCTCAGTATCATCCTCTAACTTTTGTCTCTTGATACTTTCTTCATCAAGTACTGCTCTAGTTCTTTTCTTACTACTGTTTTCTTTCTTTCCATTGCTATCAACCTTCTTTCCACTACTTTCAGTATCCATAGGAACAAAATCATTTACCTGTTTGTAAGCTTTGTCAAACATTTGCTTGATTGCATCAAAGCTTTTACCCTTAAAATTCTTGTCCTTGTATCCTGCCATATGCTTCATGTAGGTACACATTTTCTTTCTTTGTTCTGCTTTGGTAGGTGGTTTGTTCCTTTGCTCTTCAGCTCTTTTTGCAGCAAAGAATTTCTTTCTGGCTGCAATAAATTCCATTAGCAGTCTAGCTTGCTCTTCAACAGACATTTGTTCTCTCTCTTCTGCTTGAAGCCTTTCAGCTAATTGAGCGTCAGCATCTATTCTTGCTTCAATGGAATCCCATTCTTCAATCAATGCAGCATTACTAGCTTTTTCTTCTCTTTCTCTTTCAAGCCTGGCTTCTTCATCTAACTCTGCTTGAAGTGTTTGAGCTACATCAGCATCATATGCAATTTGATCTTTGTCTTTTACTTTCACTAGTTTCTTAGGCTCTTGCATGATGCCTTTTCCTTTGTCTTTTGCTAGAATCTGAGGTTGAGGTCTTGATGTTGTTGTTGTTTGTTCACTTGGCTCTTTAAAAACAACTCCCTTCAACTTTTGTGGTCTTGAAGCACTCCTTCTGATTGCCATCAAGGTCTCAACCAAAGTAACATCATTTGTAGTTGAATCATCAACTAATCTTGTAGGACTACCAACACTAACATCAACAGTGCAGCACTATACACCTTTTTAGCACTTACCATTTATCTTCTAACAAGACTCAATAGGTTCTTCTTCAAGCACTACTTTTGTACCAGCCAAATCAGATAAGTCAAACATATGTTCATCCTCAGCAACATTAAGTTCTTCAGTATTGTCACTATTCCTCTCCTGTTTGGATGCATCCTTCTCACCCAAACTCTCTTCAGAGGACTCAACTCTTGGCTTGTTGTGAAGTTCTTGACTTGTTCTTTCTTTCTAGCTTCTTAACTCTTTTCTTCAACTTTTTAATTTCAAAAGCTGAGCATCATTTACATTCTCCAAGTCAAGAACCCTGTCGGACAGTTTTGTACACATATCCATCAATTCCTTAAGTTCAATTCTTTCCTCATCACTTCTAGGTGTGTTAACTCCGAGGAGAGGTAAATCATAGGAAGGTGTAGATACCCTCTTGACTAGTCTGAGCATGGAATCCCCCATGGCTTCTTTGGCATAGGGACTACACCTAAACAATTTCTAAGGAAAAAAGAACCATTAGGTGGTTGCCGTTGATTGGTCCTTATTATCGGTAACCTCTGTCTTACTCTGCATCTAAGCTAGGCAGCAACGTTAGCGCGGCGCCCTTTCCACACTGTCTCCCTCCTCCATGGACAGCCTCACTGCATCATGGGTGTAGGCTGACTGGGCTAAGGAATCTCTGTTGACCTACTGCTTTTGGTTTTCCCACATTTGTGGGTTCTTTTTAGGTTTGTGTGAATGATGCAACAGTAGGGATTGGGACTCAACATGAGATGGTGACTGCAATAGTAGGTGTGTGTTGGGTTCAGTGGGTTTTGTCCTGACTTCAACCCTCCATGCTTGTGATGCCAGCATAGATGGATAAAATGGGTGTAACTGTCTTTGAAAAAGCTTTTCCCTTTCCTTATCATTTTTTGCCAAAACCTTTTTAGTATTTAAGAGTGTAATCATATTCATCATTAAAAACTGCTGTAACGATTTTCAATTGTGATTGTCAAAAACAGTTGTAAAAACTTGGATAACTTAAAAACTTTTTGAGGAATTAGGATCCAAGTTTCTCAACAGACATCAAAAATCAATTTAGGAAAAAATTAATATTTTTGTTTCTTAGTCAATACAAATAACTGCTGATGCTATTTTAGTTACCAATTATTCCAAAGCAGTTGATTTAGAACTTTAAACATTTAAGATGGTAATGAATGAGGATAACTTCTATTGAGGGTAAAAGAAAGGTTTTAAAAAAGTAAGTTTATCAGAAAGCTTTTCATATCCCATCAATTGAAGGTTTTCAAAAATCTCAGTGTTTGTTAGACAAGTAATACCATCCTCATCATCAAAGTGAATATCTCTCCTCACAGATGATTCTGTTATTACTATAGTCTTGCCATCAACTTTGGCACGTATTTGTGTTTCATTATTGATTGTTTTGATCTTTGTAGTGGACCAAAACTGCTCAATATAGGACACATAGATAGTTGGACTTACAGTTAAAGCATAACTGATAGGGCTAGTGATCACAGTCCAATACACACTATAGATAATATAAGTATATAAGGATGTAACAATTATAGTATAGTAAGTATTTTCCGTCGGGTTAAAGACAAACGCTTCTAACCAAAACGTTATCTAAAACCTCCCGGGTCGTTTTCCCTCGACGAAGTGCGAATTGAGAATCGGTTAAGTCCGTGATCGCGCGTTTTGAATGGTTTAAAAGATTTTTGATTTGGTTTTCTAAATCCTTATAAATGTAAATGACAAGTAAATAAATGCACGAAAACAAGTAAGCAAGAAATGACAATTAAACACGTAAGCATAAAACGTAAAAAAAAAAAAAAAAATGGTAATTAAAAGCGTACACTAACCTTAATTATAGAAAAATAGAACCTTAAAGGGCCCAAAAGATTTGTAGTGTGTGTAGATAGAGAGAGAGTACTACCTCATATAACCTCACAAAAACGGATGGGCAGTGTCTGGGGAGAGAATTTTATATTTAGAACTTTTAGATTTTTTTCATAAAGACTTCAACACACATAATTAATGAAAAACAAATATTGGATGAGAGACGGCATGTGTAACTCTCGCGATTTACACCAGCTTCGTGTGGGTGACGTCTGGTTCGGACGCCTCGGTGTAGAGTGTGGGGTATGTGGGTTATTGAACTAGTTGGGACTTAAGGAAAACTGAAAAAGCAATTAAAATAAGCAGTCAAATAAGCTAAAAGGGCTGAAAAGTAAAAACTGTTAAAGAAGGGTTAACTATTAAATCTTGCAAAGTTTACCTGGGAAAATTCGTCTCAATGGCAGATGGTGTGAGCGAAGTGTGTGTAAGGTTGCAGGAGGGTAGAAGGTCAACGTTCGAATCTTGCTCACCTGGATTTCATCATTTTTTTTTTTTTTTTATTCCCTTTTTTTATTTTTGCAAAAACTTTTAAAAACAAAGTTATAAAACAGATGAAAATAAGCAAAATCTATAAAAGAAACTTTTTGTGAAAGCTAGTAAAGTACGTGGGGGAGGTAAATTGCTTTTAATCAGATATTATACTAAAAGGATAAAAAAGCTTTTGAATTTAAAATTAAAGAACCTAAAAAACTAAATAAGCTAAAACCTGAGCAAACAAGGCTTAACCTACTCATATAAATACTTTATTAAGCAATCTAGCGGATATTATTATGCAAAATACAATAAGCGATAAGCAGAAAATTCAAATAAGCACTTTTGCATTATGGATTGCACAGACACTAAGGGCAACTTTGAGTTATTTTCCAATAAGGCTGATGGATCCTTATGGCTTATTGGCCTATACCACTTTAAACCTTGACCTACAAGCTACTTGAAACAGCTTTTAAAAACTATTTGAAAAATCAAATGATCAAAGAAAAAGCTTATTGAAAAAGCTGATAATTCATTTTACCCTACTTTTTGTTATTATATTAAAAGACAAAGTACTACTTTAAGACCTAAAAACAGATAAGCTTATGAACTAAATTCTACAAAATAAGCTTGAACAGATCTAATATGACCTAAAAACTACTTGTGCTCAAAATTTAAAAGTCTAAATCTTTCTTGCTGAATTTTGATTGGAAAATTAGCCTTGAGGGGTTAGTTTGATGCAGATGCATTTGAAAAAGTTTTCAAAGCAAATTCAAAATCACATTGCAGGGCCTAAAGACTTTCTCTCTAACACTTTTTTAAAACAACTAAACAAGAACTATTGAAAGCATAAAACACAATTAGCACCCTATTTTGATCAAGAATTGCTTATTAAGCTGCGGATTATTCCTAACAGATCTCCCTCTCACCAATCTATGTAACTCCTCACATCACACACGCCTGCTCCCTCCTCACTCTACATCACAAATCCTTCTTCCCTCCCCCACCAATAACTCATAAACTTCCCACATCATGAGATTTAAGATGCACCTCCAAATAATGGCCCTTCCCCCCCCCCCCCCCCCCCCCCCCCTTAACAAACCCCCACCTTTTGAAACGCGCCCACCACTAAATAAGTTCCCCGATGATGTCTCATCTGCACCAAAACACCCTTTTATCTTTTCTCCAATATCAAACCCCCCTGAAACTTAGCTCCGCTCCGAAACTCACTGAATTCCACGTTAAAGTAGCACACCCCGCTACCCCAGATCCCCCGCCCTCTAGCCCCCACCCACAGCTAATAACAAACTTAATGAACAATTTTTAACAAGCAAATAAGCCAGAACAATAAGCTAACTAACTATGCTACTATTTTTGGTTTTTCAACTATTTTAAGAAACAAATATTTGATAATTAGATATACACTAACATATTGAACTCTAATAGCATATAACAACTATTATCAAGACAAACATTAAGTAAGTCTAAACAGCAATAAGCAAGAAATAAGCGAGGATTTGGCTTAAAATGCTAATTAAGCTATAAAATGTAAATGAGAACTTACAGAAGCCTCTACACAAACAAGGCTTATAAAATGCTCTTATGAGCTAATAAACAAGCTCCAGCCTATCCTAGGATAAGCTGGTGTGGTCTTGGAAACCCATCCATGTCTGGTTTCCCTTCCAAAGAAAAGCTAAGGTAAGTCTAGAGTGAATATGAGTGTCTATAAGCTCAATTAAGCTTTTGAGAGCTTAATTGAGTATCTAACTAGCTTATGAATGAATTTGAGAGCTTATTGAGCTTTAACAGAGTATAAAAGAGCTTTTTAAACCATTAAGCATTTAAGTAAAAACAGGAATTAACAAGTGAACAATATGAAAACTAAACTTTTTCTGATATTTAAAACTGATTACAAAGCTTAACAGAAAGAAAATTACATTTAAACTGAAAAACAATAAGCTAAAATTACATGATAAGCTAAATTCTAAAAGCTACACTAAAAACTAAAAAAACCTATCTCTGTGAGTGAGTAGACTCCTCTATTTATAGGGCAAGAGTGAAAGTTCTAGGTCTTTTACACGCTCCTGGCAGCTTTAATCTTATATATGCTATCTTAATCAATCATTAGATCTTGTGTTGTAGCCGGTGGATGAGAAAAATATAGCACACGGAGTGCCAGTGTGCAAATCCCATCTACTTTGGAGCGTTGTTTTCTTTTGCACTAAAATTCAATGTAAAATTCCTTTTTGGTTGTGGTTCTTTGGTATCACGTGTCCTTCTCTTGTGTAGAATGAGCCAAGTCTCAGCATGATGGACGTTTTGCTTTGGATGTACCATGTAGCTTGGTACTAAGTATCTTGAGGGCCACGTAGGACGAGTTAATTGCATTTTAAGTAGGTAATTTTGAGGATGGTGAATTGGGGAAGACGATGAACAGTAAAATCTGTTTTTCCCGCCCCCAATTTCTTATTTTGTTTGAGTTTTGTTTGACCCGGCTTGTTGACTTGGGCTAATTTTTATATAAAAAGGTTTGGGCCGTGGGATTTGGTTTGGGCTCAGGTAAAAGGGGTAAGGGTTAATGGTTTGGTTAATTTAGGGACATAACGACCGTTAGTCTTTTATATTAAAAGGACTTAACGACCATTGTTGACCAGGGTTGACTTTTGTTGACCATTTGCTAGAAAACTTCCGGCTCTTGTGCACTCTATCCGATCTCGTGTTCGTTTTTGCCCGGTTTTGGCTCTTTTCTTGTGATATTTGCAATATCCGTACCTACACATTCACAAAAGACAAAATACACATATACAAGTATAATTATGCACATTTTCATCTTTTAAGGGTTATTTTTGATATAAAAAGGATATGTGATTTCTCACATATCAAAATTCCCCAAACTAAGTGATTGTCGTGTCCTCACGCAATATTATATGCTCTAAAACTAAATACCTCAAAACCTCCATAAACTAATCCTTTGAAAAGTAGCAAAGTCTTTTGTGGGGAGAGTTAAGAAATCACAAGTTTTAAAAACACCCCGCTTTCCTATTTTTAAAGATTTTTCCATTTTTTATGCTTTTCATATTTTACAACTTACAACTTATTCATGTGTGACATAATGTATTGCTTTCATTATTCATTGATAACTTTGAGGATCACGGAACAAAAAGCACAAAAAGTGTCCAAATGGATAAATTCATCATCCCTTACTTTCACTTCTCCAAGACAAGCTTAAAAACAAGATCATTGTAAAATACAAGTTATGATGCTAACACTACTCATAAAAGCTAATTGTGTACTTACTTTTCCTCCCTTATTCCTAATTTTGTATCTCAAGATTTTATTTAAGTCATATACCCGAAGGTTCTTTAAGACTTTATTTCAATACTTATTAATTCCAAAAATAAAGCGAAACGGTTAAAAACGCAATAATTAGTTCCTAGCCCTTTTCAAAAGATCAAATGTTATAAAAATTAAAGTCCACATCGAGGCGACCAAAATTTGGCTTTTATTAGGTTACTTAAGCAAGGTACCATTCAAGTCATATACCCTAAGGCTCTTTAATACATAAATGGACCAATCTTATTTGCACCATATACCCTAAGGCTCTTTAAGGTACAAACAAGATAAAAATTAAGCAACAATATCCATTCCATATACCTAACAGGCTCTTTATGGATACGAATATGGCTATAGTTTTCACTTATTAACCCCATATACCCTACTGGACCCCCACCCCCCCCCCCCCCCCCCCCCCCCCCCCCCCCACCCCCCCCCCCCCCCTCACTCTCCCTCCCCCCCCCCCCCCCCCCCCCCCCCCCCCCCCCCCCCCCCATCACCACTATACTCTTTAAGGATATCTAAAATATTTATTAATGTGAATACTTATAGTATGCCAAATTAAGTTTTCTGAAGTATAATCATCTTGATCACAAAGGAACTAAAAAAATTCTTTAACACATTATTAACCAAAAAAAACGAACACTTTTTTATTAAAACAAAATATTAAAAGGTTGAAACAAGCTCAATGGTGAGGGAAAAGAGCCACAATTGACATTATGTGCCTTAAAGAAATCTCATACTATTCTACGTTTTAGCATCAAAACACTTTGACAGCTACTCTCTTATCATCTCTTTGTTTTTCACGATTTAATAATTTTCCAAGCGAGAAACTCGTGATCCTCATCGCTCGCTAATAAATCGATCTTTGTGTGATAGCGCTCAAATCAATTATGGGAAACTTGAACAGTTTAACTTTTTCAAGATGAGAAACTTTATTTATTCAACAATTATATAACGTTTATTAAGCTGATGGGAGCAAAAAGCCACAATTAACCTTTATGAGCCTTAAAGAAATCCAACTATTCTATGTTTAATATCATGACTTATAATCAACACTATCATTTCTCGTTCTTCGCAATTTAAAATCTCTAAGAAAGAGACTCGCGAATGCTTAGCCTAGCGAATTAAGATCGGCACTTTAACAAGTCACATAGACTGGCAACAATCTCAACTCTAATAAATCGAGTTCGGCATAATGGATAAGCCTACATAAGACTAGCAACAAACTCGATTTAAATATGTTAAGGAAAAAGCTAAGGTATAAAACCGGTCGGATCAAAATTTATTTCTTGTTCTTACCTTTATTTGTGTTACAACACTTATTTCATCACTTTATTCCAACATTTATCACTTTTTTCACTTTATCATGCACAAAATTTTTTAAATTTTGCTATTTTTCACACAAATTACATATTTTTGGTAGAAAAACGGGTTACGTGAGAACAACGGCTGCAGGTATAATCAAATCGATAGATTCCCCCCATACTAAAACTACACATTGTCCTCAATGTGAGATTCCCCCATACTAATTTCAATGCATAATCTTGATATAAAAAGGGTCTCTACGCAAATCTAAAGCCGTTTATTAAGTATGCTAAAGATAAACGTTAGTCGATAAGATTTATTATATCGGATTCCCAATATAATTATGCAAAGGATTGAAGAGCGAGTGAACGATGGACAAAACACCAAACACGAGAGTCTTTAAAATCCGGGCAATCCTGGATGAACAAACAAAACACGAAACATGAGAACGAGAAGAGGCGAGTCCCCTCACATTAATTGTTAGTAAATAGATAAGAAGATAGAAACGCTTGTTTTTGTTAACCGAGTCATGAGCTTGACTCGACCCCGAATTAAGTTGTCCATGGGGAAGCAAATGGAAAAGAAAATCTTAATCGGGATTTCATTAATGTTTGGATAAACATTAAAGCACATGAAAGTTCCATCCCGATGAGATGCCACCGGCTCTAAGTGGCGATGCCGGGGTCAAAAATGGTGTCTTCACTCCCGGTGTAGAAAAGTAAAGGAGAATCCACAGGGTAGGTATGATATGGTAGAAAAATTCGAATGATAAATGTGAAGGGAAAGTAATCGTCATCTTCAACATTTGCAAAAACATCAATCTCACCCCCTGGGTCAAAACATTTGTCTTCATTAAGCTCATCAAAATTGTTTATCACGGGCGCATCGGGCTCAATGTCAAAGGTAAAACGCTCATACTCGAGAATAGGATCATCGTTAAGTAAGTCGTCAAGAAAAATAATATCCCCTTTCGAGTCAAAATCACTCTCAATACCCGGTGGTTATCCGAGTATTCAGATACAAAGATATGTATCAATCCTCCTTATTAGTAATTTAACATCCACAACTGGAATAGGAGAGATGTGGGATAATTCGAGCACAAAAATGATTAGAAAGAATAAGATTCATTGCTTAGATCTTATCAATATGAAGATTGACTATTTTTTAATTTATAACATTGAATTTTCATTCCTCGATATCAAGATCAATCGCTCATTCTTTATTATTTGTCTTCATCTATTACTGGGTGTTTTGGATCTATTTTGATAGAGTTCAACGGCGTTAATACTGGTAGTTATGCTAGATAAGGTGTGGTGTTCTAATGTGCAGAGACGTTGATTAGTGTGTAGTAGCTACACTTTGTACGATGATTTTTGAGAGTTTATATTTGGGCTATGATCTTTATGAGTAGGTTTGTAAAGGGTAGATAAGGGGGAGTGCGTTATTCGGGAAGATTTATAGTGTATGGTGGTAGGCGGAGTGGAATGGGAGTTTTTGTGGAGAGTTGTGGAGAGTAACATTTCTTAGATATTTATCGGGTTCCTCGGTGGTAAGTCGGTGTGATTGCTTTTGACGAATTCTATAAATATTACTTAAATTGAATAGAATACTTCATCCATAATCGTCAATTCTAAGGAAAATTCAATTTAGGAGTTAAAATTTGAGCTTGCCTGCTTCTCTTGCTTTTTGAACTGCCTAGATTATCGTTGCTCATTTTTCAATTGATTTACTTCTCGCTGTTTGAAACTTTCATTAATAGTTTGTGAATCATTCAAAAGTTGAAGTAGCAATTCTAGAAAACTCCATGATTTAATTTGCTTTTTGTCCCAATCTTGATATAATTTGAGAATTCTTTCCTTAGCCAACAAGAATCTCATACTCATTTCTTTATAAGGAAAAATATTGCTATTAAAAAGGATTCGATTATTTTTGATTAGATTTGCCATTTCTAGCAACATATCCATATTCGATTTTTGAGGAAGTTGATGAGTGACGGAAAATTACGAGGGTTGATATTGGTTAAAACCGAAAGAATTAGAATAATTGAAATTTTGGTTCATCGGTTGACACTTAAAAAGATTAGCATGTGGTCCTCGTAGTTTTCACATAACCAAGATTTTTGTTGTGGAAAAATTTGGTTGAAGTTAGTGGAACATTATTATTGAAGTTTGATCAAAACAGGGTTCTGATTGAAAAAAAAACGGACTTAAGGTGGACAATCGTAACCCAAAATGAGCTTAGTTTCCAATAAATCACAAATATTAGTTGTCTGGGGTTGTGGAGGGTAGTCGGAAAAAAATTTTTTTTTAAAGAATTCGGATTTGTATCATATTACATTGAAAAAAAATTTTTCCATAAAGCATGTTTCCACACCTTTAGTAATTAACATGTTGACAAATGGAACCGTATAAAAAGAACTCCACACTAGTAGCAAATTGGTGGTAATATGACGTACATGAGAATTAATCAATATAGAGGATAGGAAGAAATAAATAAACGGTAAGGAGGGTATAGATGAATATTTTTAGATTTGGAAAATTAATTCATAAGAAAAGAAATTAAAATAAAAGAAAGAAAATTATTTTTGGATTTTTATGGTTTATATTAAAAGATATTATTCACAATTAAAATGATAAACTTACGAGGTAGGGTCTTCAAAACACTAATCTTCGAAACAAAACACGATAAATAGTAACAACACTCACGCGATCACGGAAATTTAAACCCCTTTTTCCCGGGTCGTTTGTCACTTGACGAGGTGCGAATTGTAAAATCAGGTTAAGTCCTGTAGATAGCGTGATTTTGAACCTGGTATACAAAGATTTTGTTTTGGATCTTAATTCTACTAATGAAAACGCATAAAAACATGTAAAGGAAAACAAACAATTATGACCATTAAAGCATTCAAGAAATTAGGCACGTAAATGATAACGGGAAATTAAAAACGCGACATATAAGCAAAATTATCAAAATTAAACCCTAAAACTGCAAATTTAATTTTTATACTTCCAAAATGACTAAAAATAGTTTTGAGAGAAAGAATTATATTTTTTTGATTTTTATTTTATTTATTATGAATTAAAAACGACTTTAATCTAAAAAATTAATTAAAAATAGTAAACTAATCTTAAAAATTCTAGAAAGTAGATTGATCTGAGCAGAATCTAGGAAAAATACTAACTTAAAAATTCGCTTAATAAATAAGATCAAAATAAGCAGAAAAGCATGTATAAGCATAAACTCTAAAAGTCTATAACATATAAATGGTGCACTACTAAAATCGAAAAAGACCCAAGGGCAGATGGTTTAGTGTGTGTGGTGTTGAGACTTGTATGTGCTAAGGGGGAGGTCATGGGTTCAACCCCCATGGCCTCCTTTTTGAAAACTTATTTTATTTATTAAAACTTTTTGCACAAGCTTATAGAACTAATGAAAATAAGCAAATTTTATAACTATGACTTTTTCTGAATCTAAAAGAATAAGCTCAGAATAAGCTTTTCAAAACCGACACACTCTAACTTATAGCTTTTATGTAATAAACTAAAACTGTTTCTACATTAGGACTAAATAAGCAAATGAAAAACCTAATAAGCTGAAAAATGACATTCCCTAAACCTAATAAACACTTACGGCAGAAAATTAGCAAAAACTATAAGCTAAAATGAGCTTAAACAAGCTCAGCAGTACTAACTTAGAGTAGTAATTGCATAATTATAATCCCACCCTCCCCTTAGCTGTTAGTGCTTTAGAAACCTTTATTATAACACCAGAAATTAGCTACAAGATACAATTAGATGAACTCTATGGACCTAATATGACAATATTATTACAAATCAGAAATAAAAATATGCAGAAAAAAAAACACTCAAAAAGCTAAGAGACAGAGGACTTTTAAATAGACTTTTAAAGCTTAAAAACATATTTTTAAACTAAAATTTAAGCTAATTAAGCACTACTAAATGAGCTAACAAGCTAAAAAGTAATCAATTTGAACCTCCAAAGAACATATTTGAGCTAGAATTGAGCAAATTTTCCTAGAAAATAAGCTAGAAAAAGCTTTTGAAAAAGCACAATCTAAACTGAACAAAGTCAATGGATTAGATGATTCTGTCTATAAGACTAATGTGAGTGAAATTATCTCTAGTGTGCCTAGAATTGAATCAACTGCATCTAAGTATAGTAAGGATAGTTTGGAACAACCTAAAGATGTTAGGCCTAGTGCTCTTATCATTGAAGAGTGGGTGTCTGATATTGATGATGATTGTGTAATTAGACCTTCATTTGACCAAAATAAACCTAGTTATGCTAAAATCAATTTTGTTAAAACTATTGAAAATTCTAGGAAATCTGTTATTGTACAAACTAACATATAGGCAAACATGAAAAACCATTAGGAATGTACAGAGGTCCTTGGGTTGATAAAAGAAATAGAATCGGAATAATGAATCAGTTAATAGGAGATGGTTTTGAGGTTTAATATAAGAAAGATTTTTTGTATGTGAAAGTGTTAACAATTTAATCAAGGAATCCGTAACTTTTTTGAGAATCTAAAATGGTTGGAAAATTGTGCTTGAATAATATAGGAAGGGGTTATGGTCAAAGGGAAGTTTGACAGTATTGGAACAATGCTAGAGGGTGAATCACTAAAACAATTGACTCACAACCATCCTAATTATTTTTTGTTCCATAGCAGTTGCAACAAAGTCTAGACTAGTGCCAGTTAATGCTGCTAAGCAAAGCTCTCCAAGAGCAGTAGTATCAATTAGTACTGCCAGGCATGTTAATACTGCTGCACTTAAACAAAAAGTTAATGCTGCATCACCCACAAAATCTTCTTATTTTAAAGCACATTCATCATTGAGAAGACCTTCTAACCAAAAATCAACAGCTAAAGCCAATAAATTTAATAAAAAAGTTTATACTGTTAATAATGTAACTACCGTTGGGACAGAAGTTGTAGTTAAAACTGCTAAGGGAAAAAGGGAAAATGCTGTTAAGTCCTCAGCATGCTGGATTTGGAGACCAACAGGAAAAGTAATTGACCATATCTCCAAAGACAGTGGATCATACATGCCTAAAAGATTTGACTATGTTGATCCTCAAGGCAAACTCAAGTTAGTGATGGCTTGGGTCCCCAAGAGAAACTAATTCTCCTATTTTGAGTGCAGGGTAATCCACAAAATGCTTTACAGGATCAAGGGATTTTTGATAGTGGATGCTCTAGGCATATGATGGGAAAAGTCCTTACCTTACATCTATCAAGAAACTTGATGGTGAATTGGTGATTTTACAGGAGTCCTATAGGAGGTAAAAATTACAGGGAAAAAGGTAAAATTAGGGATGGGGAAATTAGGACTTTGAAGACGTATACTTTGTAAAGGAACTTAAGTTTATCTTTCTATGTCTCATAAAGTGTGACAAGAAAAACAGTTGTTCTTTTCATTGAGACCTGAATGTCTTGTTATAAATCTCTGCCTTTAAGCTTAACTTGATGAAAGTTCAAGTCTTGCTTAAAGTTCACAGGACAAAACAAACTCATGTACAGATTTGATCTAAAATGGATGTTGTTACTTCGAGGTTTGACTTGTTTAATTGAAAATGACTACAATTCCGATGAGTCTAATTTATGGCATGATGCTTGGTCTTATTTAACTTTAAAACTATGAACAAAATGGTGAGGGGAAAACCTTGTTAGAGGCTTACTTTCAAAGATTTTTGAATATGACCATCTGTGTTGCTTGTCAGATGGGAAAGCAACAACAAAGCATCTTGTAAGACCAAGATTGAGCTCTATAAGTGTCCACACCCGGATAGGCGAAAACTCGAGGCCTTAAATCATGGAATATCTTCACAAACACAATGGTGTCACTATAGAGAGAACTATATGAAATTGATAATCAAAGGGACACAATTGTGTCATGAAAATATCTAACACAAAGATAAAAGAGTCTTGAAATAAGATAACAAAAGTCATTTACCATTAGAAAACATATCCAAAGTTCTCTAAACATCCAATGATCAATCAAATAGCAACAATTCAAAAGACATAAATAAAATCTCTAGGATAATGACTCTGCATGCAAGCCTACGGTCTCACTAGCCACTCTTCCTAACCTTAACATCCTCAAGATGATTACCTAAAAATGATGCTTAAAACGTCAACATAAAGTTGGTGAGAGTCATAGGTTTTAAGACATGAAAATCGAATCCAATTGCAAATTACTATGATAATAAAGAAAACATTGCAGGACAATAGATGAACTATCATACAGGCTAACATGCAAATCCAATCAATCACACAAATAACTGGAAAACGACTACAAGACGTCTCATATCGCACCAAGGTTCCTGTGGTTACCCCCTTAGCCCTGGACATGGATACTCTCAAAGTAACCATCCTGCCCGCTAGGCCACAGTACCATCCACTAAACAGGCCATGGATACCCGCAGGTGATCCCCCTTGACTTAGTTCACAATTCTCAATATCACATCACAAAACATGTAGCACACAACATACAATAGTCACGTATAGTCCATGCATCTTTGACAACACATTATCACAGTAATCAAAACATTTCCAAACACTTTGCATCATTTCCACCCTAATAAATCATAAGAAAAGAGGGGCTATGAAACTCACCTGAATGCTCAAACGCAGCTTCCAAATCTCTACACGCAACTATACAAATAAATAAACACGGTTACACGCGACCAAGCTAAAAGCTCTAGTCCATGTAACACACATATGATGGATGTCTAAGGGTTTAGTTAACCATCATGGGTCACCCTGACACCATGCCCAACCTTAACCATCTTATTAACACTTTACACTAGCCACTTACAATTAACTTAGAATTGCAGAATTTTAGTGTCTCTTTACGTACCCAAAACCCTTACTTAATGACCCTTTATTTAATTATACCAAAAAATCACACATGTTCATTTGTGTGTATATTAAATACCTTATTATTCCCAAGGAATATTTACATGTTAAACTACTCAAATTTAATCAAACTTCAAAACAACTGTCCTAATTCAGATCTATTGCACACCAAATGTATCACTTTAATCCATACTTAGACCATGCTTTAAGAGGCTAACTTTCTCAAGGATTATCCATATAACATATGGAACTTAAACTTAATGAGAAGGGCTAACTTAATTCCACTTTTAAGTATAGGTTTACACCACAAACATGACCCTAAGCATCCCGTATTTACTGATCTGGCAATTTTAGTGTAAACAACATTTGAATGACTTCCCGACCTTAAAAACTTTCAAGGCAGGATTTTATGGAAAGTAGAATCTTTTGGATTATTCATAGGCTCAAGAAACATATCAACACACGTTTTTATCATCTAGATATCAGTCATTGAACACGACCCAAAATTCTGCTCAACCCTAAATTACAAGTTTTTATAAACGCAAATCTAACCTAACCAATTGCATGAACATGACCCTAATCAAGCCCTAATCATTCAATCAACATCAAATATCATTAATATTCTGAATTTTATGAAACCTTAGATCCATCATAATTAATTGTTACATGATTAAAAAGTTAAATAAGAATAGAATAAATACCTAGCGCTCTTACTTGCTCCTACGCGATCTAGCTCTTAAATTCTGATCAAAATTGTTTTCTTTTTCTTTACGGGATAGGTTGAACAATGAGAGAGGAGCATGAATAAATACCTAAATTTATGAACGGGTTTACAGGTGTTTAATAAAAGTTACAAGTCCTTAGTTAATCATAAACATTTTTCCTTTTATTTTCTTTGGGCGATCTAACTTACCCACCATAATTTTTTTATTATTGTTAATTATATTATCATATATATATTTATTATTTATTTTATTTATTAAATCATTAATTACATATTCACCTTCAATACCTTAAGTTTTTACAAAAACATATGTAAACTTTGTATCCTTTTTTGCTCAAAAACTACTTTTCCTAAAATATCTTTCATTTTAAAATTTCACTTTTATTTTTAGAAAGTCCACTATAAATACTCAAATTTCACTCACTTCGATTATTTCCAACATGATACATTTCTCATAAACGCTTAACACAAAATCATCCAACTATTGACGTAGCATTCCAATGCAATACGCCATTCCTTTCCATTATCACTACACGTGAACAAATGGAATACTCATCACCAAACACAAACGCATTCAAAATGAGATGATCATACACCTCAAAAATGATATTAAGCACATACTTAACTCACTTAGCACACATAAAATCATATAGCACAACACTTAAACACATAAAATGAACTCTTAGCCAAACCTAACAATATGACTAACCTGCTTAGATCACGGGTGTCACAGTATCCCCTCCTTTAGGAAATCTCGTCCTGAGATTTAACTAGCCGATTCAACAGCACGATCAACAAATAACTAAGGATACTTAGACTTCATATGGTCTTCGCGCTCCCAAGTGAACTCGAGACCACGCTTTGAATTCCAATGAGCTTTCACAAGTGATATCCTACCACGCTTCAAACTCCTAATCTCACGGTCCAAAATTTCTACAGGTTCCTCAACAAAATGTAAAGTCTTGTCGATTTTGATTTCATTCAACGGCACATGCAAATTAGAATTCCCCAAACACTTCTTCAAATTTGACACATGAAAGGTGTCATGTACACTATTTAACTCCTCAGATAACCTCAACCTATACGCTACAAGGCCAATCCTTTCAAGGATCTCAAACGGTCCTACATATCTTGGTGCTAACTTACCCTTCTTTCCAAAATGCGCTACGCCCTTCTATGACGACACCTTTAACAACACATGATCTCCCACATCGAACTCTAATGGCTTACGCCTATTACCAGCATAGCTCTTTAGATGATCTCTCGCCGCTTAGGGCTTTTCTTTTACCAACACTACCTTATCAGTCGTTTCTTGTACTAACTCAATTCCAGTCAAACTACTCTCTCTAATCTCTACCCATAGAACAGGCGGCCTACATTTTCTTCTATACAAAGCTTCAAACGGAGCACATCAAATGCTTAAATGATAACTACTACCAAAATCGATAACACATGCCCTAATTATATCTTCCAAAGTCTGACTCCTATGTTCACTTTGTCCATCCGCTTGAGGATGTTAAGCAGTACTTAAATTCAATCGCGTCTTAAACACTTTCTGTAATGTCTGCCAAAACCATAAGGTAAATCATCCATCTCAATCTAAGTTAATTGTAACCAGAATTCCATTCCTTATTATTATCTCATCAATATAAATCCTTGCCAACTTCACATCCTGAAATCTTCTTGTATAGCTAGAAAATGAGCTCACTTGGTCAGTTTATCGACCATCAACCAAATCACATCATACTCACTACTTTGACCTTGGAAATTCAGTGATAAAATCCATGGTGATTCTATCTCGTTTTCACTCAAGTATCTCAGGTTGTTGCAGCAAGCCAAAAGTCTTTGACATTGCAGCCTTCACCTCCTAAACAAATCTGACAATTGCTGACATAGGTAGCTATATCCTTTTCTACATGTGGCTACCAATATATGTCTCCAAGGTTATAGTACGTCTTATCCGCTCCCGGATGTACCAAGTACCTTGATGCATGGGCCTCGTCCATTACACTTCCTACCAATAGAACCCAAATCCGATCCATAAAGTACACACTCTCGTCTCTTTTTCTTTCCATCTGTGGATCTAAACCATGTAGCCTTTCTGCGAGTACGTTCTCTTGCTTGAACACCTTACTTTGGGCTGCCAGTATCATTCCTCTTACTCGTCTTGATTTCACTCTCTCCTTTCTACTCAACGCATCAACCACTACATTTGATTTATCGAAGCGTCACACAAATCATTCTTCAAGGTCTGGAAAGCCTCTTCTCGTTCTGCGCCCCACTCATACTTCTGATTCCTCTCAGTTAGGGAAGTAAGGGGTTTAACAATCTTAGAAAAGTTTGCGATGAAACGTAGGTAAGTAACCTGCCAATCCTAAGAATAATCATGTCTCGGATGGTGTCGTAGGTACTTCCTAATTCTTCACTGCTTCACTCTTAGTAAACTTAGCATACAACTTCTCCTTCCTCAGTAATCCCAACACTAACTTCAAATGAACTCCATGCTCCTCTTCTTAACAAACGAAACTGGTGCTCCTCACGGGAAATGACTAGGTCGTATGAAACCCTTGTCTTGCAACTCTCGAAGTTGTTCAGACAATTCTTGCATTTCCAAGGGTGCTAGACGATATCGGGACTTCGCAACTGACGTCGCTTCAGGAACTAAATCTATGCGGAACTCAACTCGTCGTTGTGATGGTCATCGACAAGTTTTTCGGAACATATCAACAAAATCTCGTATGACGGAAGTATCACTCACTTTCGGTTCATCTACCTTCGTGTTCAATAAGGTTTTCACGACTCCTTGAGTACGTTCACCATGAACCCGAAGTATCTCATCACCTTCCAACGGTATTCTAACCACCTTCTCATAACATACTATCACAAACTTCCTCTTGGACAACCAGTCCATTCCCACAATCACATCAAAGCTTCCACGATTCAACGATATCAACGAACTCCAAGGGTTACAACAATCGAATAGGATAACAAACGAATATCGAGTCAAAGGCTAGAATGCATATAGGAGATTCCACATATGCAAGTAGACGTGGATCAAATGACATAAGAATCCTTTGAAAGAAAGGATACGTATATGCACCGAGTGAAAACGCAACGAAAGAAAACCAACAAGCGTACCACGACAAATGAACACATAAAAAAATCAATACTAAAGACGGAAATTCTTATACCAATTATCGACTTTACTCGAAAGACCAAATTAAATAATGTTTTTATAAAAATCGATTTAAATTAAGAAAGTCACTTTAAGTATAAAAATCATTTTAAATAATAATGAAATTGTCTTAAATGTAATCTTTGAAAAATTCATTCTGGTTGTCATAAAAATCTAGAGATGGTTATCTAATGGTGTATCGTACCTTACCACTATGAATCACTTTAAACCAGCTTTTTATAATAAAATAAAATTTATTTAACCACTCAACAATTTTCATATCCTATTTGTATAGACCATTTAAACATATTCTATTTACAAAGATCATTTTAAACACAGTTTTTCTCAAACACTAACACAATACTTCAAAAGTACTTTTATAATTAGACATCAATTATGAAATATGTTACTCAAACAAAAGACACCATAATACCAAAAGGGTTCGTAAAACATCGTACAGACTCTAACACAATTCTATTGTTTGAAAACGAAAGAAAATACCAGAAACCATATACTCAAAATAAAATCAAACGAACTCGTACAAGAAAACTCATGCAAGACGTTACGTACCCAAAAGAAAACGTAAGGTCTTATCCAAAATAACAATCAACAAAACAAACCTAAAAGCATTGATACTAACACATCGCTAACGGGCTACGAAAACCAAGGGATATACAACCAAGGGAGTAATGATTCACACTAATATGTTAGAAACAATTAGTGCTTAAAAGAAACGTTTGATACTCATACGAGTAATCAATGCAACGAAAGAACTAACAAAACGCGCCTATATCCGAAAGAGCAGATTCCGAACAACCAATATACATCGAGACGTCGAATAGGAAAAATCAGGTATCCTTACTAACAAAGTACGATGAAGGGATGCTAAGCTTAGACTTAGGAAATCCGAACAAACAACCGACCGCAAAGCCGGCAAACGAGCAACCTCTATAAAAGCAATACTAAGTATCCGAATTACTAGATAAAAGAAACATAACTAATCTATACAACTTAACTTACATATCCCTCCAATTAGGGTAAGAGAATAATTCTCTACCCATACCACCATCCTTATCAAGAATTTTAAACCACCAATTTAACAATACAAAAACACATATTACATACCATCTTACAACCAAACTCAAATAAAAGCAATCATGATCACAAGTCAAACGTGTGTGATGACCAATTATAATTATGTTGGCCACCCTAATTATAATTGCATACTTTCATCACGTATACATACTTCCAGATTAACCCATATTAAATCAAAATTTCACATTAAGCATAAAATACCCCCCACATTGCACATCTTAACCACTCCTACTTAACACATACAAATGCTCCATCCATAACTCCTTATTTTATCAAAATATAGTCGAAACGACATAAAGGAACGAAAGTCTCGCAACGACTTTCAAAATACAAAATATTCGAAAGAAATAATCAATAACAACACGACGAGGTAAAGGACGGGATAAACTTATGTTGGGCCTCGCTTGGGTTCGACTTTGCCTTCGCAAGAATCATCCAACTCCGCGGGTCCATCCTTATTACACGCATCTGACAAACGATCAACTATCCTATCTCATTCGGTTCCATAAGAGGCTCCTTATAACGCTTAAGTCCAGTTGGGAAAACGGTTCCCCAACTAGACTTCTTACGGGTAAGGGAAAAACATAGCTAAAATACTAAGAAAGTAATATATATCATATCAGATAATGGTAGGCAAAATAACAAAAATGACAACTTAGCAAAATACGAAATATATAAGCTATGTAAAAATAGAGGGGAAGCATAGCAGTTATAGCATTAAACACTTAAGCCCTAAATGCATCTACATGAAGGACCCCTAGGTTATAGTCTAGGCTCAACCACCTACTTCTCTATAACCTGGCTCTGATACCAATCTGTCACACCCCGCCAAGGCGGAAACGCGAGGCGTAACGAGAAAGGATATCATCACAACACAATGGCGTCTATACAGAGAATTCTATATGAAATAAATAAGTAAAGCATAGACACAAAGTGTCATAACAATACCCATAAAACTAACCAAAATCCAAAAGGCGTCTTTATTGATGAAACGAAAGTTCTCGCCAATAGAAAGACATGCAACAATTATCCATAATCCAAACAATGCAAAATTCAAGACAATAAAGCAATAAACTCCATGACATCCTACGGTCTCTTTCTAGCCACTTCTCTCTATCTTATTCCCATGATGCTCACCTGAAAATGATGCTTAAACGTCAACATAATGTTGGTGAGAGTCATAGGTTTAAGACACGCAAAACAAACCTTTAAATCCAATTACTGTGATAAATAAAACAGTAACAATGAGTCAACATACCGCGAACTATCATACAAGCTTTAACATGCAATCACATCAAACCACATTAAGAACGATCACAGCTTAATCTCAACAAACATAACAACAATGAGACAATAAAAAAAAAAACATAAGATCATGCTCACTCAAAACAACTCACAGTAATAAGATGATCACCGCCTCTACAAACATATCCATAAATGCCATGATACGACACGCCAAGCACAACAATTATACCACATAAAAGAAGTAGCACATAACATTACAATAAGTCACGTATAGCCCATGCATCATTTAAATCACATTATCACAGTAACAAAATTTTTCAAAACCATCTTTGTATCATTTCCAACCCAAGAAAAAAACATAAGAAAAAAAGGGGATATGAAGCTCACGCCGATGCTTTGCAGCTTCCACAAACACTAGCACAAATCTAAACAATCAAAACAAACACGTGTTACATGCGACCAAGCCAATTGCTTATGCCCATGTAACAATCATATGATGGATGTCTAAGGTGTTTAATTACCCTCATGGGTCACCACGACACCATGCCCAACCTTAACCAACATGTTTACACACTTTTCCAAAGTCTTACAATTTACCCAAAAACGCAGAATTTTAACCTCACTTTACCATTTTCTAAACCATACCTACTGACTATAAAAATATTACACCAAAAATCACAGGTTCAATACCATGAGTCTACTAACTTCAGAATTTTTCCACTAATTTATTTCCACTCTTAAGTGCCCCAAATAAAATCAAACTTTTAACTACTCAGTTTCGGATCTGATCGCACACTAAAAAGTTTGGACCTAAAAACCATACTTAGAATCCAAATCAGAAGCTCTCCTTTGGAGATTTTTAATAAACACATAGAACTAAACTCCTGTGGGTTGGCTAATCCTAATTCAAATTTTAAGTGGGGGTTTTACATCTCGTAATCTGACATAAATCTGACCCGAATTTACTGCTTTGACAACTTTTATCGTAACCAACATTTGAATGACTTTCCCACCTTAAAAACTTTCGAGGGATGTTCTGGAAACTAGACTCTCTGAGCTACATCATAGACACCAAAACTTGACAAAATTCTGCCCAATTCTAAATCAAGTTCTAACGGATTTAAACCCATCGAATACACCCATATATCCTAATTAAACCCTAAACACTTTCTAATGAAGTTTAACTCATTAATTTACATATATAAACCTTATATTTTTTCCATCACTTTATTGTTGCAATGATTAAAAAGAAAATTAAAATAATTAAAGTTTATGAACATACCTAAAACCTTCGATTAATTAACACGAACCACCACTTGAATCTTGAATAAAAAAAATCTTTTTTTCTTTCTCTGCTTTTGCTTTGTTCGACTGATTTTATAAAAAAAAGGGGAGGAGAGTTTGTATTTATAGTGAATACAAGAGAGTTTGGATAATTTCCTAATTAGAATCCCACTTATACTAAAATTTGGTTTTCTTCCCTTTTTTTCTCCTCTAAACCGGCCCAACCAACTATCCCTTAATT
This sequence comes from Tanacetum coccineum, assembly GCA_026074375.1. NCBI lineage: Eukaryota > Viridiplantae > Streptophyta > Magnoliopsida > Asterales > Asteraceae > Tanacetum > Tanacetum coccineum. The sequence continues at coordinate 6,060 of BQNB010049128.1, read as the reverse complement.
AATTTAATAATTTTTATTTATTTATTTATTTATTTTACAAAGTTTCGTCCATAATACTTATATATATGTTATTTATATATATTTTTTATTTAATTATTATTAATTACACAAAAACCCTTTAATTTTGTTATTTTTATAAAAACCTTTATTTATTTAGACATCCTTCTAAATAGAACTAGTTTTAAATACCTAAAAATAAATTCACTTCATACTTTATTTTTCTAACTTAATAACACTAAAATCTACTAACTAAATTTTTAAACTAAATTTCTATTCTCGCGAATTCCTATTATCCAAATACGTATACATATACATACACACATAAAATTTTACCATCATTTTCATTGTCACTAAAATGTGAACATAATGAAATATCCAAAGCAACCATAACTTCAATCACCATTCCAATCTCATTGAGATGATCACACTCAATAGATTGACTACCAATTTCCCACATAATCCACATAAATGCATATAAACACATATAATCACATACACCATATATTGTAACAGATTCACAAGTCAACACTAATGGTTTGACTAACCTGCTCAAACCATGGTTGTCACAGTATTAGAACTAGATGGTTTGGATACTACCTCTTGAGAGTCGATTTCCATAATACAAGTAGCGTCATTTGGTTGCTCGTCACCATCTTCACTATCGCTCCATGATCCTCCGACAAAAGCCTTGTTCTCCTTTGTCTTTCTACATTCACTAGCGAAATGGCCTTCAATGCTGTAACATTTCTCATTTTCGTGTCATTGTACGACTATATTAATGATCACTATTTATTTTTAGTCCGATACGCGTTTACTTTTAATATTTACTTTTAAGCTAAACCGCGTAGACTGGAAATAATCAATGAATGTAAACGGTCACCAAATAAATTAAGGTTTACATCAACCAAGTAAGGAATAATTATTTTGATGATAATTATGTACCTTGCGTATTTTATTTTTATTGGTCACGTAAAAGGGTTACGTTTCGCGATAAAATACATTTGGACGCACCCCGGAAATACCTAGACTTACCTAGACTCAAACCGATACCCACTTTAAAAGCCTAAACACAAAACTTAATCAAGTCTTGTGTTTATGTCCCCTTTATGCCGAATGTGGGCAAGTAAACCCACAAGAAATCGTCCTTGGTGATTTAGTTTACTAGCAAATCAACCTAAAAATACTTAAGGGTACATGTACATCACCTAAGTCATTAAAACATGTCCTAAATGTCTCCTACTAGTTAATTATCCAAGGGATAATACCCACTTCTCTCTTTTCCTCTCTTGATGCCGCGGTTAATTCCTCACAAACACATAAACCCATAAGATTTCCTAGCTAAACATAATCTTGTACACCACCTAGCTAATTAATACTTGTACTCATGGTGGTTTAACAAAAACCATGTGTGATTAACTAAACCGCCTCTAGTACACGATTCGGTTGTGTATATGGACTAGGAAAGCTAACTAAGCTCACTTGCCTATAAATATCACTCCCTAACTCACATAATACATTTTCACAAACCCTTAAACTCTCTCAAGCCAAGAACCTTTTTGTTTTCCCTCCATACCATCGGGTTACAAGAAAAACGAGCCATACTCGACCCACTTTGAAGTTATAGACACGTTTGGGTGTCGGGGTGTTCATCTCGCACGTCATAAATTGCTATAGGACCCTTGTAAGTATAAATGGCCCACTAAACAACACTTAAGATTGACTCTTGGATTCTAAGAGCAATGAAATCGATTCTTTCCTAGTTTTGGGAGATGAGTTCAAGGAACAGGTTGAGAGGGGATGGAAGGGATTATGAGCTAGGTTTGTGGGATATAACTCTAAGTAACCCTTATCCTTTTCTGTTTGCAATTTGATAAAAAATAAAACTCCAATCCTACTTTTTTTTAAAACCGATTAGCCCCCTTAATAAATATATATTATTATTATTTTTTTAAATTATTAATTAACTAATTTACTTCCTATTACCTTAAGTTTTATAAAAACCTATAGTAGTTTACTTAAACCTTTTTACTTAAACGCTAGTTATATAACTTTCACTAAATATAAATTTCATTTCACACAAACCACTTTCTATTTTCTAGAAAAGTTTGCCTAAAACTTATATATTTCACTCCACCTATTTTACATTTCTAAATTCCCATTTAACCCTACATAAACGCCTTAACAACTTATCATCCAACTAATTAACGTAGCATTACATTGCAATACGCCATTCATTTCCATTATACTAAACGTGAACAAATGGATATACTCATTACCCAACACAAAACTCCATACTCCAAAATAGGCATGCCCAACACCTTCAAAATGATATCATGCACATACTTAACTCACTTAGCTCACATAAAATCACATAGCACAACACTTAAACACATAAATTAAACTCTTTGCCATTTCTAAAGGTATCACTAACCTGATTAAATCACGGTTGTCACATCTTAGAAAAGAACCTAAACAAAACCGGATTTCAAACCTTCCTTCATTTAAAAGGAAACTTGTATCCAAAATTTCATCTACGGAATTTATCAAACGTCATGAAACTAACTCTTGTAAGTGATCTGTTGGATCATTTTTTTAACAATAAAATGGAAAACGAATTGGTGCTTCACCTTCGAAGATTTTGGATCACAGCTCACTACAATATTCGTTTGTAGGGACATTGTTTTTATAACAATGACATGGTCTCTAAAAAATTCTATCGTGTAAAACAACAATACTCCATCAAAAGATCCCTCTATACAAATATAACAATCCAACCTCAATAACTACAACATAACTAAGAAAACATCTCAATGGTTTCATAGTTTTGATTATGAGGATCATGCTAATCTCTTATAGATGAAAATTTGTTCTTACCTTATAACAAAACACATTTTTCATAATTATGAAAACATCCATGCTGCCTACCGCTTTGATATTGACAAAAATCTATTGCTCGAAATGTGAAGACTATATGCTACTTTTTCGCTATCACTTCCTCTACACCATTCAACCTCTCCTTATTTCATTCTAAATCGAATACAATGACCTACTACATCGATTAAGGTACTCCTACCGTACACATCCCCCGGACTCTTGGTTGTCAAAATTTCTTGAGACAACATTAACTAAATTTTCTTTCAAACAATCGACCAAATTCCATCTCCTATCCGACAACAATGAACCCTTCATACAATTTCTTTAACTAATGAAGAGAAATTTTGGAAATGTTTGATTCGTGCGCATCATAATCACCACACGTAAATTAGATTGGCAACTTACACGATTCACTGCTTAGGGGATTTTCTACTGCCTGTACAATTAAACTAATCAATATTATGATATATTCTTAGTAAATGTATTATACTTCCCTTAATCACTATTGTTGCTTGCTAATGTGACATTATTTATATAGACTTTATGTCTTTACATGCCTTTCCACCTGGATATATTGCATGCCTGTTCATTCTTTGTTTAGATTTGTGATTCTTGAATAGTACAGGATAACACCACAATCTTCCTGTCAATCATTCTTATTTTGAGTAACTCTTGAAAATAGCGCCGACATATGGAGATTTCGTAACTTTTTAGAAAATGGCCTCCTAAAATACACGACTGACCTTTATAATATGGAAACCGGCTACATGTTTACGAGAACCGTACCAACAAGAAAGTCACGTAAATTCTTCATTGTCTCATCCTTATTCAGCTTTTCCCTCTTATCCCTATCTACTCAACCACAGCTATTACTTTCCCAAACTAAACCAACATCTTTTTGATGTTCTCTCACACACCCATCGCTTTGCATCAAACTTCACATTTAACAACTTCTTCTCTTATTCCATCCTCATCACAACTCATATTCAAAATCTTCTCTTTTTTTTTTAAAACTTTCTCCATTTCTTGTATAATCCACAATGTCTTCCTTAAAGAATTCCTCTGTGATTAATCACGAAAAACACCAAAAGCCATCATTCTAGATTCCTTGGAGGCAAAGTCATATCCCTTCCTTCTCCTCTTCCTTCCTATTACCAAAGGGCCTTAATTAACTTTCTCCTCTTCTCTCACTAACTCTTTGTCATCTTCCTCATTCACCTCTACAAAAAACTCAACTCAAAACCTAAATGAAAAATTCATCACTTTGATCAAATACATGCTTGACATTACACTCCTAACTCAAGCAATTAAATGCTACTAATCCTTCCAGCCTCCTTACCTCACTATATATCCCTCTTTACCTTCATTTAGATCATGTATCTTCTTAGATTTTGTCATTGCGTTGCTTGGAAACCCAAAAATCTATTTGATACTAATTGCAAGATGACCTTAATCGTACTCAAATCTCTCTATAAATTGGTCCTTCCACCTCATATGTACAATTCCTCAATTAATTAACCTCATCACTAGTATTGAGCGCTCTCGAATGCCTCTATTCCCTAATAATTAAACAACCATCTTATTGATTTATGCATCTTTCTACATTTCAAGAAATTCCACTAGTTGAAAGCTCATATGATTAATATGTCTTCTATTTATGCTTATCTACTTTATCTTGTAATGATTCAATACCATCTATAGTATCGAATTTTATCCTTATCTTTTTATCTTATTTAGTTTTAATTACAATTAATGCTTCTTGTATGAGCTTATTAAGTAATGAATGAAACTACTTTATGATTCAACTTGCATGAATTGCTATAAGTTAAGAAGATATTGTCTTGCACTTGTACTACTAACTTCGTTTTGTAGCAAACAATTTTTTTGTAGATCTATCCGTTGCGCTGCCAAAGGCGGGGAGGGGAGCATACACAAGAGGGAGTCTTGATCTTCATCGACCTTCTTTCTTTTACTACAATTCGACGATCATTCCTTTTAATTCGACAAAAAGGGGGGGGAGAAATGGAATGAAAACTCATTAAATAATTTGAACACCTTTAAATTTTTATACAAAATGAGTTTATATTTTGTCCATCATAAAAAAACGTGAAGATTGTTAATACAAAAATGTTCTAAAGAACGTTATTATATTTTCGACCTCTCAATGTTTGATAATAAAAAAATGTTAAAACGTTTATGATAAAAATAAACGTTTAAAAATAATTAATCGTAAAATTTATCTTCATTAAATTAGTAATCACTTAATTGGTTTTGGACCAAACATATCATTAAGCATGATTTCGTGATCAGGAAAATATTTTCCTCTTAACCATCACATTTTATCAAAAGTACTTTTCTACAATATAATTATAAAATATTTTCTTCCACTTTATAAAGAAATATGTTTTATTTATTAAAAATTAAATTTGAAATTCAAATTTTCCTCCACAAATAGAAGGTTCTATAACGATACAACCTTCTCCACCATAAAGGCAAAAGCTAGGAGCGTAGATCTACCTTATAGGTCTGGCGGCCCCCAGATATATCTGCGACCGCCAGAACCGCCCACAGTGACCGTTGGGTTTTCCTGCCTATAAATACTGCTCCATTCCTAGCTGAAAAACACATCTCTTTGAACAAATTTTTTCAGATAACTTTCTCTTTTAAAAAACCTTCTTTCCCTATCTAAATCTCTTGATCACTAACATCCTTTGATCTGGTTTCAAGTAATCTAATATCTTCTTCTCATCTCTCCTCTCTATCAAGTACAAGAGAAGAACATTCGTATTCACCAAGAAACAAATTATTATTTAGTGATCTCTACTCTCTTCTTCTAAGTATCAAATCTCTATTGTAATTATCTTGTGTAAATGTGTGATTCGAATTGTGTGTAAATCCGATAGTGTAGATCTTGTGAGTGTATAGTGTTTGTGATGTGGTAGATTGGTTCTAGCTAAGATTAGGACTCGACATTTAGCTTAGTGTTAGAAATAACGTAAGCGATGTGTAAACGGTTTTCTCCACCTGAAGGAAGCTTGTTGACATAGTAAAATCTCGAGTTGGATACTCGGGGAGTGGAGTAGGGTGAAGAAAAGCTTCGTAGCCGAACCACTATAAATCTTGGTGTCTTGGTTTGACTGTTCCTTCTCTCATCTCTTTATATTGTTGTGATAGTTATTTAGTATA
>BQNB010049127.1:29715-40250 GCA_026074375.1 Tanacetum coccineum | reverse complement strand
ACTTTAAGATATGATAAGACACGCACCTGTGAAACCCAACTACAACATCAAATAAGCAATAATCAACTGTCTTCGTAATCACATCTTCAAATAATCCAAAACGAGCCTTTAATCAATAAGAATAAACAATTTGAAAAATAGTTCTGTCCGAGATCCAAATTCATCTAAAAATAAAGTACTGTCCGATATCATACAAAGTTAGCAGTACAAACTGCTTTACCGGATAACTCTGGCAATATAAACTCTTCTCGGATACAACTAACAGTACAAACACTTTTCTCGGACGACAAAGGCAGTACAAACATAAACTTGAACATTACTAACCTTTTCAATAAGCCCACGTTTGAATTCGTTATACATCATCACCATACTTTTGATCCTATACTCTTTAATACCACGCAACCTTTTACCTACTGTTCACCAATATTGTTGCCACCTACTGTTCACTATTCGAACAGTATTAAGTCTTCTGTTGGCAGCACCAATAACATCAAACAGTATTAACATCACTGTTTCATCAAGCATAAATCACAAAAAGTTTCAACAACTTGGACAAACAGTACAAATTTCTTGCATGGGCAACGAGCAACATTTGTAACACCCCCAAATTGGGTCGCAGCGGAATAAGGGTCTGGGGCGTGTTACTTCTCAGATAAAAAAAACAAGATATCTACAGAACAACCAAAAAGTCGTTTTAAAACTGATACATTGGATTTAACAAATGTTTGATACAAATAGCCCGAAGCAATTTACTTGTTCATTGTTATTATTACAAAGATACTGTTCACAACGCCATGAGTTTCCTCAAAACATTAATGCAACCATATCTTATGCATGACATCCCAAACAAATTCAACCAATTATCCTTGGCCCCTTATGTTACTGATCTCTAAAAACCACATTGTCTTAAAACGTCAACACTAATGTTGGTGAATTCATGGTTTGTGATAAAATCATCTATTGTTAGGACACACATGATTTCCTAAGTGTTTGATAATGCTATACAGATGCAGACATCATAGAAATGTAAATTCCGTTGCCCTAAGCTCTTGACACTAAGCTAGCATAAATAAATACATCGTAAAATGGCTACTTTGCCCATGTTGATGATTGTTACTAACCCGCTAATCCTATGTTAGCATTTGGTATACGTACGGTTTTGCTAGTGTTAGTATAATCACCCGATACGGGGATGTCAATCCCAAGTAGATCTATTCATAACTTCGCAGCTCCACAATCAGAACTGACGTTTCATGTTAATTGGCTAACTAGGGTTTAATCGCTACTTAAGGCAAACGTATCATAATGTAAAACTTAACCACTTGTGTACAATTGTAAAACAATGCATGTTTCTCACCCCAAAAACTTATAAAACAAAATCATGTAAAACGTGGGGCTATGAACTCACCTTAAGTGAGCGAATACCAAGTATATCACAGATAATGCGCCACGCAAATCGTCAGATGCAACCTATTTAAATTAAGGTCGTATAAGTACTAATCACATTGGGTAATTACTACCATACATAATTCTATATAGCTAATCACCATCTAATTGTTTTGGAAAAGTCGTGTTTAATAAGTTAAAACGTTTATAATTACCGTTGTAGTAAAACTGGCGTAACTTTCGCGTTTTAAGCCCGATTTTGACGTTTCTTATGCCCACACTTTCGTATTAGGACGAGTTATCATAATTTGACATTTTCATATTTTTGATCCTCTGATGAACAGTAATTTTTTAGTTCACACCAGCTATAAAGTCTTTTTTTTAGTTTTAGTTATTAAAGCCCGTAAACGTCGTTTTTATTCGTTTAGCTCCGTTTTTAGCGTTTCTTTCGAGGCAGACGTTCACGTAATTGGAATGTTCTATTTATTTATGAGGTTTGAAAAAATAATTATTGTCTGTCATGAACACCAGTAACTTCTTTTAAAAATGATTTTATAAAAGTAGTTTTTATTACATTTTAAGTATTTAAACTTACGTAATTATAACTTCTTCGTTTGTAAAATTGAAAATTACGTTCTTATCATTTTAGATCCTAAAAAATATGTGTAATTGTTTAAAAAAAACTAAACTTGCTCGCTTTTATATAATTTGATAAATTGTTTTATAAAAATTCTTTTATAAATCAGTTTATTTATGTATAACATCGTTTTTACCGTACTTTTTCGTTATTTATCCGTTTTTCAAGTTTCTTAGCTTTTTTGGAACGTCATGAGACGTACAATTTTATAAAAATATAAAGTAGATATGTTTATTTTCGAATATCTGGACAATAAAGTTTGAATGGCTTTGTTAAGTCCATAACTAACCTTATTTTTATACTTTCCCACTTTTGTAATCTACCACAAATCTTATATACCATATATGTTATATATATACTATATATTGAGTCCATAGTTCCATATATTGTCCATTTGTCCAAGTTACCAAGATGTACAAGTCATAAACATCTCATGAAAAACATAACTTACTTAAGTACTTTTAACTACATGTTCCTACTTTGACTTTTGATACATTACCAAGTGTGTATCACGATTTATACTTCCAATATAACTTTATTTTAGTGATCATATAAACATCACTAAAAGTCATTCACTAGATTAAACATGTCATTGGCATTTTCTTTTAACTATGTAACATATTAAGTTTACTTTATTAGCCCTAATTTGTATTTATCCATTTTCACACCAAAACAAACATGGTACATCCTATTTACATCATTTTTAACAGGATCTCATTAAATGGCAATAACATGTTTAAAAGTGAACAAATCTATAATTATAAGTAAAAATCCTTTTTTATATGTTAAAAAGTCCTAAATGGTGATTTTTCTATATAAAACATCATATGCATATAAAATCATGAAAATGAAAAGATAAAGGTTTTAGGTAACCTTAGTGATGAATGATGATGATGAGAAATATGTGCTAAACCCTTGTTTAGACTTTAAACCCAAGCTAGCAAGCTATGAAAACCCTAATTTTCCATATGAAACCCTAGCTTTCCTTTTCTTGATAATTACTTGAAAATGGTTAACCAATGCTTGGAAACATCTTAGTATATCTTAGGAATGATGTAGGTATGTATGTAAATGAGGTAGAAAATTTTGTATGGATTACTTAAGGGGATGTTTGTTTGTCGTGGCCAAATGAGAGGACAAAGGAAGAGATTTTTGATTTTTGTAAAGTGTTATGCTATCTAAGTGCTATCTCTCCTTGAATACTTGCACATATAAGAGTTAGTTGGTCAAAAAGAATGCAATAGTGGTCAAGAACATAGTTCATGGTCTTAAGGAAGACTTATGGTCAAATGAGACAAGTTATGGCTAGTTTTAATGAGCTAGGAGATGTACAAAGCCAAGTTGTAAAGAAAATGTGTGCTCTATGTCTCCAATGTTGTTGTTGCCATGGGATGGGGAGGGGGAAAAGGGTTCTAGAAACCTTTTTGATAGTTAACACATTATCTAGTGAAATATATGCAAGTTACTAGTTGTAGCTTTTATGTAAAAGATGTTTACTTGCAAGCATTTGTGTCTTGATTTATTTCCTAATGTACAAAGTGTAAAGTAATATTAACTTGGGTAAATTTAATAAAACTTTGAGTGTTGGGTACAATCGTGGGTATTTGTTGAAGCGTAGATTAATTAACGTGGTTCCGGGTATGCCTAAACGCATTTTATCGCGAAACGTATACACTTTACGTATCCGATAAAAATAAAATGAACAAAGACCATAATTATTCTCAAAATAATTATTTAATACTTGATTGATGTAAACGCTTAATTGTTTGATGCCCGTTTACATTGCACGCTAATTTTTAGCTTACGCGATTTAACTTAACGTTTACGATTTAAAGCAAACGCGTACAATCCGTTTAAAAAAATACATTGTGGATTTTATCGACGTCGTCAATGACTTGAAAACACGGGGTGTTATAACATTTAAATCCATATGCCCAATATAGCTTTTAACCTTGTACACGCATCACTAATAAACTCTTTGTGCAACCTGCTCATCACGTGAACCGCTACGGAAGTATTAATACATTCTTTTAATAAAAATGTATAAAGTGTAAAGGCAGTATTAACTTATTCATGTGAACCCAAGCTATAATCCAGAGAACGTATTAGGGTTTTCTATTTACAAACCAACCGAATCTTCTTTCAATATAGAAGATCTCTTCTTTCGTTATATTATAGTCTTGCTGCTCATGACAACAATAATAAGCAACGAAGCAAATCCTCCAACCTTGCTGTTATATTATTAATCACAGAAGTAGCGATCACGTCTAAAGAGAAGGAGTAGGGTTTCCAAACCCTAACCACACAGCCATTAAATCACAGAACATTATTATGTAATCAGTATTAACTACGCAGCAATGTGAACCAAAGAAGTAGTCTCTTATAAACCCTTAAAAATGAGTTCCAGATCCAAAAGAAAAGATATGCATGAAGAAAACTTCACGTCCAAACAGCAATACTTGTTCATCCAAACCCTCATTCTTAAACATGAACAATCTAACTTCTGTAAACCATCATATTTAATGAAACCCTAAAGAATAAGATTTACCTTGGATCGTATTTCTCCATGTATGATCAGCGAACAAACAAGCAACCATCAGATCCAGAATTATACATCATTGAAAGAACATGATTGTGTATAGTTCGTTATTATATGATAACAATTAACAAAACTCCAATAGTTGTGTTAAAGAGCAGAATAACCAACGATCAGAATTAAAATCTTTGGTGGATTTATTACAAATTAAGAATCAATGAAAAACTTGAGTCCATTATCATGAAAACCCAATTCTGCTTTAACCGAAAACGAAATCACCAAATTTGAATTAAGTATTGAAAAGAAGACCGAATTCGATGTGAAGAAAACCCTTAATAGTAACAATGATTTATAAATCGTATTGCATACCAATTAAGTAGACGAGGAATGACTTTAATACCCTTGAATAATTTCAATTACTTCAATAAACCCTTGAAAACTTTAACCACAAAATGATTCTTATCTTCAAAATTAGGTTTTAGGGTTTCTTTCAAAAAACTTGTAGATCTATTAGATCAGAGACACGAGGCTCTTTGATACCAATTAATAAGATCATTTAGCACAAGATTGATTAGATCTTTATATTATCTAGGGCTGAACAATAACATGATTGAAATACCACGCCGCCGAATAATAAAGAAAGAATAATCAAAAGTTATCGCAAGGTTTTCTTTATTGAACGTTTCCTTATTACCCCAACTATAATTTGGGGCTACACCAACTAACTATGGTGTACTATTCGACTCTCATCAGTCGACTATACTATGTAACTATCTAAACTATCATTGGGAGAATTCTATGTATCCATGGATGGATATCTAAAACCTATGTCGGTGATCTCTTTATATAGGGAAAGATCATGACATACAAAGGAAGTAAATCAATAGATAAGGAAACTATTTAAATTACATTAAACCACATTAATATGTTTCCTAATTATCCTGTAGAATATTTGACCAAATCTTCATATTTCTCCACCAGCTTGTAAACTTTTATAATGACGACTTTGATCCTTTTATTTCATTCTTTTATTCATTTTTTCTCATCAAATCAAGAATCCCAACATTGTCTATCCTATATCTTGTAGTATGATGACTTATATCTTTATCCGGGATTACTATGATTCTCTTACCATCTAATTTTCTCAAACCTTTATACCTAGAAACACTAAGCCTTCTATTGGATCACTCACTCCACTATCTCTGTATCTATCTCTGGAAGTCTTAAATTCCAAAAATTTCCATTATATCCTGCAATGTAATATCAAAGAATGATCACAAGTCTTTGTATTATAATGAGAATTTTCATACCTTAACTTATGATATGACTATATCATTTTATGGGTTCTTATTCTATGTTTTGTATTGATAAGTTTATTTGCTTACAAATCTGAATAAATTTGTTGAACCCTCTTATTATCAAGATGCTATGTCTGATCCTAATTGGATTGATGCTATGAATAGTGAAATTGAAGCCTTGAATTGAAATAATACTTGGACTGTGTGTGATTTTCCTGATCATAGAAAATCTATTGTTTGTAAATGGATCTTTAAAATCAAGTATAAGTCTACTGGTGATATTCAAAGTTATAAAGCTAGATTAGTGGCTAAAGGTTTTAGTCAAAGAGAAGGGTTAGAATATGAGGAAACATTCAGTCATATTATGATAATGGTTACAGTTAGGTGTTTAATTAGTATTACTATTAATAAGAACTGGCCATTATATTAGCTTGATTTTACCAATGCTTTTCTGTATATGGATTTGTATGAGGATGTTTGTATGACATTATCTCAAGGATATGATAATGTTGAAAAAGGAAATGTTTGTAAACTCAACAAGTCATTGTATGGTTTGAAGCAAGCTCTAAGACAGTAGAATGCTAAACTTACCATTGCCTTGGCTGACAGAGTAAGTTTAACTATTCCTTGTATGTCAAACTAAGTGGTGAAAGTTTTGCTGCATTACTGGTGTACTATGTTGATGACATGGTAATTAATGGTAACAATGAGAAAGAAATTAATGAGTTCAAAAAGTTTTTGAGTTCAAAGCTTCTTATTAAAGACTTGGGGAGGGTAAAATATTTTCTTGGGATTGAAGTTTTAGAAAATAACATAGGGTTGTGTATGACTCAAAGAAAGTATTGTTTAAAAGTGTTACATGAATATGGTCTTTTAGATACAAGACCTATTGTTATTACTTTGCCAGAAAATACTGTTTTAAATCATATTGAGTCTAAAGGTGATACGTATTTGAAAAAACTTTACCAGTTATCAAAAATTGGTGGGTAAGCTTATCAACTTAACCAACACCAGATATTAGTTATGTTGTCCATTGGTGGGTAAGCATAACCCTTTACAGTCTCATATTTTCACCAAATGTCTTGGTGTGGTTCAACACGATCTGTTTTGTGGGAAACTTGGTATGTTTGACATGTTTGTAGGTAAGAAGTCTAGCAATGGTTTATCTAGGGAAAATCTCACATTGTGTTTGAAGGGGGATGTTCAAGATAATAAGTCAACTCTTAGTCAAACTAAATGTGAGGGACTAAATATGCCAACTTGCCAAAGCCATAATGCAATGGAAAGTTCTCTAAAGGAAGTGAAAAGGTCTAAGAAGTATAAGGACTAAAAGGAGAACTTATGGGGTTATATATATTCCTCTTTCCGCTAGGGTTTTATATCTTTTATCTCTTTCATTTTGTTATCACTGTGTTTTACTCTCTATATCTTTCTTTGATCTTGTTACCTTGATATCATCCTGATATTATATTAGTCTCATCTGTATTGTGCTTGATTGATCTCTTTATTCAATCTTGCTACTTAGTCTGAGTGAGTGTTTTGTAGTGAGGTTGATAAGATCCACCTAGTGGGGATTATCTTTTTCTTTTGTATTTTGTTTGGTGAGCACACGTTTTTGTGGATTCGACTTCTTGACTTATTTGACAATAAAAGATTGCATGTGAGGAGGTTGGTTGAGTGCAGTATCTGGGTTCTTGTAGTGGTTTTGATATTGATTACAAACAATGTAATTTACTCTAAAAAATAAAAATTAAAATTAAGAACAACGTAGGATAAGCAAGATTACATATGAAACCAAGTGTGTAAAAAACATTTTTAAATACATATGAAACCAAGTGTGTAAAAAAACAATATTAAGTACGTATGAAACCAAGTGTGTAAAAACTTTACTATACATGTGACTGATATTTCAGTCAAAAAAGATCAACATCCTCTGGAATAACATTCCTTCCATTTCCTGCCATCTTTGTTTGTTTCTTTTTGTTTAACGAATAAGTTTAGGGATCCATAACTTTAATCAGCTGGTTATATATACTAAACACCCTCAAATGTTTACCATTGGTCCTTTAAGTCTCCAATATTCCAAATTTTACCCTAAGTAAGATTTTGATTTCTTTTGTTATTTCTTAATACAGTACTATTCTTTTAACATATCTTATGATCTTTAATTTCTGTTTTGAAAACTTGGTAGTTCTATCGATCTGCTAGACGTTAGGGCTTTGAAATCATGTATGCTACTCAATAAATATGAAATACATCGTACGTCTTTGGATATAAATCCAAGATCAACTATACATATGGAGCTTCTTCTACCCGTGTGGTATATTCTGTTGTTAGATTCTCACGGATTTGATCTGAAATACTGTTGTAGACTGCTAGATCACTTTGTTATTCATTATAAATGCTTCATGTTAACTGGAAATGTGATCACAAGGAGTAGAAATATATGACACAATCATTGATGAGCATGAACGATTGTATCTAAATACAATTAATTTTTACGGTGATTAATTAAGCAATTGACTTTGATCTTCTTTCATTCCTTCAAATGAGTTTCTTTGTTTGCTTCCCATTTATCCAAACGTTTCTTAGCCTTTTCCACCTGTTTTTCAGAATTTTCCACCAAAACTATTGTTAAAATTTTGGAAATGCTGAAAAGAACCTGTACTTTTTATCAGACAAAATTACCTCTTCTTTCCAATCTGTACGAAACGTTGACCATAGTAAAATAAGGGTCTGCATACCGGTTCCTCTGATCATTCCTGACCATATCCCCTATACGATACAAACAATTTGGCTATGTGTTTGTGAAAAGTTCAGACTTGAGTGTCATACATCTTTTTTGTAAATACAATGTAGTTCGTATAAATGCTTATATAAGGTACCTTGACTCCAAGGTCGAAATAGAAGCCTAGGAGAAATCCAAGGGGAATACCAACAACATAATAGCACCCGATGTTCACATATGCCACATAAGCTTGCCATCTGCACCCGACAGCCACACCTTTGATTCATTCATCATCTCAGTATATATTCATAAGTTAACATGAATATTGTATAAGTATTTTGACAAGACTAATGTCGTAGTACCAGATAAAACAGGTTGTATGCCATTGAGAATGATGGTTATAACCAACAATGGGCAAAGATCAGAAACATCATTAGCAACTGTTTCACCAGTAGTGAAAGCGTAGCTGATAACATCTCTTACCGAAAAAACGATTATTGATTCTACTACCACGATGATAAAGGAGACGCTAGTCACCATTATAACTGAAAAGGCTGCGGCTTTTGGATTCCCTGCTCAAAGCTCGTTTCCAACTCTTACACTATATTTTCAAAATCACGTACTCGTCAACTTATACACATGGTGTCGGGTTTTTTCTTTGAAAAGGTTTATTATCCAAAAAACGTATAAATATGATATAAACCAAAAGTGTGTCCTAATTCTTAAGAAAACCAACCTAGCAGCGGCATTGAACCCAACTGAGATCATGAACACTATCCCTTGGACACCCATGCTGCATAGATTAATTGCATAACAAAAATGATAATAATATTAGACTTGGAAAAACTAATTGGACCACCACAAGTCAAATAAATATGGTGTGATAAAATGAAACATGGCTTCAAGATCTCCAGATATGTAAATTCTCCACCAATATTCATTGATTTTCTTTCACGAGGTCCTGTATAAATTCTCAGAAAACAAATGCAATTCTATCTCTGTGTATTCGTTTGGTTAGACTCGAAATAAATACCTAAAACTGTACAAGAAGTCGATACGCCGTATCCATTCCCAAGGGTACGTTGTAATTGATACCTGTATACGCCGTATTCATTTAATGAATACGTCGTATAGACTGTGCTGAAAATAAAGACTGGATAACGTCCAGATAGTCAATACGCCGTATCCATGAGGTTTGGATATGCCGTATAGACAGTCTGGGAAGACAGACTCGATATAAAATTGAAAATTACATTCTGGGTTGTCTCTCGGCAAGCACTTTTATTTTTGTGAGAGTTTTTAAGTTAGACTCCCTTCAGCTTCTCGTTGCGTCATTCTCCAACTCTATAACCTCATCATCCTCTTTTTCAATGTTACCTACGTAATATTTCTTCAATCGTTGTCCATTGACCTTGAAGTAAAACTATTCTAGAAAACTAAACGAGAGAGCTAACTAAAACTGCTACTGTATCAGACAGTTAATACGTCATATTCAGTAAACTGGATACGCCGTATCGATGTTTGATGTCGAATACGTTGTATACACAGTAAATGGATACGCCGTATTCAATAAATAATAGCAAACAGTAGAAAAACAAAACTAAATTTATACTAAAAAAATTATACTAAAAATACCAATAAAAACAAGAAATTAAACAATCGCACTCTTCGGCAACGGCGCCAAAAACTTGATGTGTCGTTGTGTAGGTTTTATTTATGTATCAATTTTTACTATTTATTTTATGCCGACTTTACCTAAAACAACACTTTAACGGGCAGTGTACCCGGTCGGATGCAACTTTGAGGTAAGTAGGGTGTCAATCACTAAGAGTGGAAGTTAACTCTTAATTCTACTGGTATTTTATTTACCTAGGTTTAGTACTAATCTAACCTAATTATTCTAATCAAATCTAATTAAACCTAAACTAATGCAAAGAGGGGGGGGGGGGG
>BQNB010049127.1:13957-29518 GCA_026074375.1 Tanacetum coccineum | reverse complement strand
GAATATCAGATATTTTCCAAGCTATCGCCTGTTTATGTGATTTTAAAACCTTTAGAAGCTATTCTTTTTCCTCCCTCTTCAAGTCTTTAGCAATAATGACGGGTAACTTTGAAGTTCCCGCTAGAAATGCATACCCGAGATGAAATGGTAAGTCCTTGAGTTCAAGATCAAGAGGATCATCGATAGAAGTTTTAATCTTTTTATTTTCATTAATCTCAAATACATGAAGAGGAGGAGGGAGATCATTTGGTATTTCATTATTCAATAATTCCTCAATAAGACGGATATCTCCCTCCGGATCAAATATTCCGTCATCGATATACGGCAATATCAAATCATTAGAAGCAAGAAAAGTGTCGATCTCCTTTAAAATAAAATTACTAAAGGGAGTAAGATAAGGGGAGAGAGATGCAACAACAGGGTTAGAAGAAGGAGTGGGACTGCCACTCATCAGATTAATTGACTTTTGAAACTTCATGAAAATGATCCTCGCATGTGATATCAAGGATGTCAATCTTATGGATTGATTCATCACCATGCTTTCGAGGATATTTTAAAGTGCTTTCAATGTTGAAGACCAATTTCTCATCACCGACTCGAAGAGTTAACTCTTCTCCATGTACGTCGACTAGAGCATGGGCCGTCCTCAAGAAGGGTCTCCCTATGATAAGGGGAACACGAGGATCGACATCATAGTTGACGACAACAAAGTCAGCAGTGAAAGTGAATTTTCCCACTTGTACGAAGACATCCTTGGCTATATCGGCTGGATAAGCAACAATCCGGTAGCTAACTCGAGGGTCATTCGAGTAGGAGTAAGCTCAGGAAGAGATAGTTCCTTCCACACAGAAAGGGGCATTAAGTTAATGCAAGCACCTAGATCGGCTAGGGCCATGCACAACTCAAGCCCATAGAAATCACATGGAATGAGAAATCTCCCAGTGTCTCTAAGTTTTTCGGGTAACTTTTTGAAGAGGACAACTGAGCAGTTCTCATTCAAGGGAGTATTTGCTAATTCAAGAAGTTTCTCCTTATTAGTAAGGAGATCTTTGACCATTTTAGCATACTTTGGCATGTGAGCTAAAGCTTTAGCAAAACTGATATTGAAGTATGGTTTCTTAAACATTTGCAAGAAACTGTGAATTTGTATATTAGACTTGTCTTGAAGCTTCTCCTTATTCAACCTCGAAGGATATGGAATTGGAGGTTGTTAAGGAAATTACTCAGGAATCACAGAAGAAGAAGCAGGAACAGGAGGAAGCTTAGAAGGTATAGAAATGGGAGACGGCTGGACTACCGAAGGTGGGACTCTTGTGGAACTCTCGGTGAGTACCTAGTCTGTGGTCGACTCTGGGTCTCGTTCAACCTCCTTAGAAGAAGAAAGATGAGGAGGAACTAAGGGTCCAACTAAAGTAACACCACTCCGTGTGGTGATAACTTTAAGATCTTCTCGTGGGTTGGGAACGGTATTGCTCGGAAGCACACCTTGAGGTCTCTCCTGGAGAGAATTCTTGCATTTGAATCATCAGATTTACCATTTGGGTATTTTGGTTTTGCAAATGTTGTATTTGTTGGGTATTGTGAGTTTGCATTTGTTGCATCTTAGCATCAGTCGATCTTATATGTTGTAACATCATTTCTTCCAAAGATGGAACATTCGACTGAGCTTGATTCTGATTAACATTCTGACCTTAATTATATCCTTGATTTTGATTGTAATTATTTCCTTGGTTGTAATTCCGACCCCTGTTTTGATTATACCCTTGGTTTTGAGAACCTTGACTATATCGATTTTGGTTCTGATTCTGGTTCTTGTTTTGATTATTTTGATTACTTCCCTGATTCTGATTCTTAGGCTGATTAAAACCGGGTGGTCCAAGATAATTATTGGAACGATAGCTTAAAAGATTATAGTTACCTTGGGGTTGGTAAGATTATAGGTACCCATAGTAGCATATACGTCCTCTTGAGTGTAGCCTTTGACGGCTTGACACTCATAATAAGCATGTGCACCACAAGTCTCACAACCATTTTGTATCGAATTAATTGGTCGGTTCATAGAAGAGACGAGAGCTTCAACCTGCTTAGTGAGAGCGGTAATAGCAGCATCTTGAGTCGAGCTCCCACTAGCACTTGAAACTTGAGGTTTGTTTCAGGAAGTTTGAACTTTAGATTTGTTCTCAATAATAGTCAAAGCTTCTTGGGTATTCTTAGTCAAGAAATTACCACCAGCTACAGAATTAAGAGAATCCTGATGAGATTGATTTAAAATATTGTAGAAAGTATCAATCTGATGGAAAGGATAAAAACCATAATGGGGACATTTATTAAGAAGATCTTTAAATCGGTCTCGGGCTTCAGAAAATGTCTCACTGAATCTTTGTTGAAATCTAGTTATTTCATTTCGAAGATTGGTGGTCTTAGAAGGAGGAAAGAAGCGGTTCACGAACTTGGATACAAGATCGTTCCAAGTTGTGATAGAATTAGGAGGTTCTTTTTCAAGCCAAGTTCGGGCTGTATAACACCCCCATTTTGACAAATATAGCAGCGGAAGCTAATCTGGGGTATTATTTCATAGTACAACAGTCATAATCATAGAAAATGAATCGTAAAGAGACATTTTTGGAAAATTTAGTTATCATTCATTTATTCATCAGAGTTTTTACAGAAGATAGATCCCAAAATCTAAAAACATAAAGTTTGAATGATAACAGTTTAGCCATCTTCAAGTCCGTGCCACTCCGTGCCATAAGATGCTCAGTTACCTAAGATAAACATGCTAAAAAGTCAACACAAAGGTTGAGTGAAATTCATAGGTTTATGTTAAACAGTTTGAATACAAGTTCAATAGTGGGTTACGTTATACACCCATAAGTGTAATAATTGCAATGAGTACAATTATTATAGAAAACAATATTATTGCCCTAAGCTCATGACACCGAGACCTTGAGATAATCAATAACTACAAGAAGTTGCCCCAACGGGTGCCTTTGCAAACACCCGTCATAGTGATTAAATGAGTGCGTTTGGTTACAGAAAGTATAGGTACCAACGGGGGTTCTGTCCAAATAGATCTATTCACCGCATTCAGCTCTAATCCGAAAGTATTAACGGTTCATTATAGTGGGTCTTATGGCAAAAAGTAAGGTCTTAGGCACTATATATCAGGATAGCATACAGTTGGAAAAACACTCGTATTCATGGTTTATAGCATGTATCCCCCTCGCAGGTTTATGAAAACATTAGAAGATTTAAAATGCGAGGCTATGAACTCACCTTAACATGGAAATCTGATTGATGGCAAAAGTATATCAAGTGAAAGTAACGGCCTCGTCACGCAACCTAGGGTAATATGTCAAGTCTTAGTGTGATGGTTTATGTTTCAAAACTTCATAAAGTTTAACGTATTACTTTGATTTATTAATTTATAGAAATATTGTATCATTGTTCGGGCTATCATAATCCAGAGGCCATGTAGTATCGTTTGAGGAGTCAGGGCACTTTAAATCGTAAACCCAGCAAACTCGTCAAAACAAATACCCAAATGGAACCCCTCACATGAAATTCCCTAGTAACGTGATACGATAAGATTTTAAGTTTCTTCAAAAGCTAGTCGATGATAAATTACGTTAATTATATAACGTAATTGTTTTATAATGCGTCGATCGATGATTAATAGCGATAAATGTATCGGGTTTTAATAAAATTGAGTCTTATAATATTCATATATATATATTTATAATTTATATAAAAATATTATATTTTATATTTTTAAGTTTGCAAAAATGGCAATAAATACCCTTGATTTATAAACTTTTACAAATTTAGTCCTTTATATATAAAGTATATATAATTTAATCCTTTAACTTTAGAACTTGGCAAAACAGCCCCTTGTAGTTATAACTTTAGGAAAATGACATTTTCAGTCCCTCTAGTTATAAATTTCAGAAAGTTACGATATATACCCCTATGCATGAAAACATTTGCAAATCAAGTCCAAAATTCATAATTTTGATATTTTTGAAATCCAAAAGAGTTTTGCAGGTCATGGCTTATTAGAATAAGCTAAAATAAGATGTTCTAACGTAACAAAAGTTTAGAAAAAGGATTCGTTAGCTAGAAAATCAAAACGGGTCATTTTTAGGGTTTTAACCAAAAACGCATGGGTTTGAGGATTCAAGGCTTTAACAAGAGTTCATATAGGATCTTAGGAGTCTTATGAACATTCTAAAACAGATTATGAGCTTATTGAACAAGATTATAAGCTTACTTGAGCTAAAATGGGTTGAAATGGGGTTTTTGGGTTCGTACGCCTAGATATGGATTCAAGACCTTCCTTCTCTTGATTCTTGGCTTCTATTCTGATCTTAGGGACCTTCTACTTCTTCCATGGCTGGGCTAGAACTCCATTTATGTTTGTGATGAAGATTTGAGGTATGTTTGAAAGGGTTGCTTGGATTCTGCTTATATAGGGTTCAAAAACCCCTTGGTGCCTAAGAATACTTAGAGTAGGGATCAAGGGCTATAGAGTGATGACTAAGGAAGAGTATAGGGTGAGTAGGAAGAGCTAGAACTAGCTATGATGAGGTGTGGGGTGGTGTTGTAGCCGCGACATACAAGAAGGGACCAGGAGGTGACAAAACAAACTTAGTGGCCAAGGGATGTGATGGAGGTGCTTGTGTGCTTTATTGGTGACATGGTGGTGAGGTCATAGAGGTGCGTGAGGTGCTAGGCTGCTATCTTAGGTGTAAATGGGTCAAAAATGAAAGAAAAAAGGGTGCCGGGTTGGTTTTGGTCTCGGGTTAGGGTTTTTGGTTTGAATTCAAATTAGGGTTAAGGTTTAGGATAGATTAGGGTTTAGGGACTAAAATTATAAAAAGGAATTTTTAAAGAAAACTAGAACAAACGAGTTAAATTGATTCAAAAACGAGAATCGATCAACCCTTTTCCTTTAAAAGTAAAATATTTGCAAAACAATACCCTACAAAAATTTTAATATTTTCCTAAGTCAATAACAAAATAATAATTTTCCAAGAAAAAAAATATTTTTTTGATTTTTATTAATCTTATTATAATAAAAAAACATATTAAAGAATTAAATGATAAAAAAATACTAAACATTTTAAAAAATTTGAAAAAACATACCGAAAATACATGAAGATGCTATGCAAGAAAAATAAAAGGGGAACGATTGGCTTATTAAATAAGCTGGGAAAAAGCCCTAAAGGGCTGAAAGCTTATTGGGCTTAACAGCCCTTAAAGAATTAATTAAACGAACCTCTACCGGATGAGCTATTGTACACAACGTAAGAAGGTGTGTTAAAAATGTTTGTTATGGTTGAGGTCCCGAGTTCGAGTCTTGCTCACTCGGGGCCTCCCCTAATCCCAACACTTTTATTTCTCATTTTTTTTACAACTTTTTTAACAAACTAAAAATAAGCAACTTTAAAAAAGACAAAAATTTTATAACTAATCAAATAAGCACGAAATAAGCTAAAAAGATGTGGCAGTTATGCTTATTTTACTCTAAGGACCTAAAGCTTAACTGAAATGCTACTTTTGAACAAATGAGCAAATAAAAATAGGCGAATAGGCAAACACAGCTTAATACACAAGCATAATGAACAACTAGGAACAAAAGATGAGCGAATGGAATAAGCCAAATAAGCCAGAAATTGGCTTAAAACTCTCAGTAGTACTAACTTAAGAGTTAGTACTGCTATAATTAAACTTAAGTCTGCTAGGCTTATAAAAATCTAATAAGCACAATGCAATGGCAAATAAGCAATTACAAGGGCTTAACTACACTTAAAAAGCAAAAATGAGCAAAATAAGCAATGAAAATAAGCTAAAGAGAGAGAACAGCTAGAAAGGGCTAAACACTTAAAATTTTACACTAAGAATCAAATAAGCTCAAATAAGCTTAAGACAAATCCAAATAAGCTAGAACAAGCTTAAACTATCCTAATAAGCAAAGACAAACCAAAATAAGCTAACACCCATAGACAGATAAGCCATAATATGTTTAAAAACGCAATTGCCAACACAGTCAGACCAAACAGTCAAAAGGCACTCTTTTGACTTAAAATTTAAGCTGCTAGAGGAGACTCCTAAGGCTTAAGGCTTAAAGGGCTTGTAGATTAGCTTAATGGCTTCCTAAAAAGCCAAAAAGATCAAGGTAAGGAATCTAAATAAGCAACAAAAACAAGCTGTCAAAGTGACAGTTTACACCAGGGGAGGCTTTCTCAAAGAAAAAGGGCTAAAAGCTAGCTTAAAAATAAGCTGGCAAAAAAGCTCAAGACATCAAAACAACTTAAAACAGATTAAGATTGGGTCAAGGAGAGCTTGTGCTAAAAAATCTAAGGCCTAAAAACAAGTTTTAGGATCTGATAAAAGAACATGAAAAATGGGTAGTTTGGGACCTTATGAAAAGTCTTTTAACAAAACTTGACAAATTAGAGACAAACCAAGGCTACCAAACAGAGAATATAAACCTAGCTCAATAAAACACTCAAAATTGAACCTAAAAAATTGTTCAAAAACAGTTTTTTTAAGCTTGAATCAAATTATTTTGTACCACAGTTCTTTGACCCAACAAATATTCAAAAAACTGCTTATAAAAAGACATAAGTTATAACTAAAAGGACCATCAAAAACTTATTAAAGTAAAATTACAAACAACATCTAAAAGAGAGCCTGCCAAAAGAGACCCAAAGTGACCCAAGTGATTTTTAAACTCAAATGACCCATTTAAGCCACATATCCCTAAAAACACCCCTAAAGGTTTCCTAATATCCAGTTTTTAACTAGTTTTAGTTGATATAAAGCTTAGTTTAATGAAACAAACATCAACAAAAAATAAATAAGCAACAAGGAAATAATAACAAGACAAGACTAAGCAGTACAAATAAGCTAAGAAAAATAAGCCAGTAACAATCTATATAAAGGCATTTTTTAAAGCAAGAACTCAAACAAAAGGTAAAACAGCAATAATCAAGCCATGTAAAGCATAAGACACTGAAATATGCGAAAAACAAGAAATTAAGGCAGAAATTAAGCTATGGCTACACTGAAAAATAAGGCCCAAGAAAATGGAAAAATTAGACTTACCAAAGGGTCCCTATGCTATTTGGCAAGTGAATACAGCTTTCAATAAAGCTCATAAATCAAATCCTAAAGCTAACTCATAAGCTCTAAACAACCCATGGTCAATCCTTAATTCACACATGCTCCTTTGATTCATTTAATATTTTATGATTTTTTTTTTGAGTTTTTGACAGAAAATGAAAAAGAGCTTATATAAACTTTTAAGAACTTAATAGCTTAAATAAGAGCTCTTAAACAGTATATAAAACAATGTAGCTTAAATGACAATATATTTAAGAAAAACTGTAAATGACAATAATTTAAAAACAAGTAATTTTAAGAACAAAAATTTAAATGACAAGATATTAAAAAGGACTATAAATAGTAAAATTGGCATTAAAATGGAACAAATATTGGATTAAAAGCTTTTTGCCTTGAACTCAAAAATTCGACACCAACCCTAAACTAAGCTAATCACTGCTAATTTATAATGAAAGCTTCCGCGTATGATGTCCTCAAATCTGTGTTGTTGAGCTATCTTTGTTAAGGAGAAAGACCCAACTCATCTAAGCCATTTGATTTCCTTGGTGCCCAATCAAGATCTTCACAGCGTCAATATCATTGTCTAAGTGGTTTCCTTAGGATTGCATAGCTTCATGAGGTGGGGAAGGTGGAGAGTAATGGTTTTGATTGGTTTGCAGGTTAATGGGACAAAAGAGATGATGAATAGTGCCAAAACCCTTTTGGCGGGTAAACAGGTTGTATATCTCTGTTTGTTTTTGGACAGGGGAGAAGGTTTGGTGTGGTTGGCAAAACGAGTCCCTCAAAGTTATAAGTTATTTTGCAAGTGAAGTCCTTGTGGAGTAACAGTTTTGGGTCTTGGCAGAATTAGTCCTTCCACTTGTATGGTACTCTTGCAAATTTAGTCCTTGTGTGGTACAAGTTTCAGGAGTTGGCAGGAAGAAGGCCCCCCCCCCCAACTACTTTGTGGGCTAATTAAAAGGTAAAGTGTGCCTTATTGTTTATTGATTGGTGCCCTAGGTATCTATCATATGTATATGGGGTGTTGTTATTATCCTAATGGCTTATCCGGGTGGGCCCCATTTAGTATTCTCAATGTCGGCTTCGATATAACGCGTTACTTTTGTTGGGTTGACTTTGACTTTGACTTTGTTAACTTTTGGTCTTCGATTTTGACGTTTAGCTTCCACGCTTTTCCAAACTCTAATCTTGGTTTTGTCCGTTTTTGCTTGATTTTTTGTCCTTTCTCGATATCCGTTTCCCATAATATAATTGATAAACATACTAAATCCAAGTATTTTTGGGTACGTTTTTTGTCCATTTCCAGTCCCGGTTTTAGTGGAAAAAGGTTATGTGTATATTAAGCACGAGACCAAATCCCCCATGTACCCCCCCTCTACAACTAAGACATTGCCGTATCCTCACGCAATGTTATGAAGTAAGCACTTAGAAAAACTAAGAATCGATCCCTCAAACTAATACAACCTAAAAAAGAGCTAAGTGTTCATCGATGGAAAATTAAGAATCCATAGCTTCAACATGCCCGTTTTTTTTAACCATTTCTAAATACACACTCTTATCCACACACATATTTTGTGTATTTTTCATATTTAGCCCTAACTAACTTATTTGAACTTTACGTTAATTATAACATTTAAGAGTCATAGAACAAGATGCATTTCGATCCGAGAATGCCCCAAAAGGATAAATTCATCGCCCGAGCTTTTCACTTTCTCCCAAACCAAGCTTAAAACAAATCACGTTAAATATGAGATAAGATGCAAACACTACCTCATATTTTGCAAACTTGTAAACTTTTTCACTCCTGGCAATGTATTATATCTAAGTGGTATGGTTGCTATTTAATTTCAACCATGGATCAATATTTGCAAAATTCATGTTTCACGTTCCACCAGAGAATAATGAGTTTAAAAGCGAGACATCAGTCCCATGTGAGCACTTTCCGATCTCGTGAACACCCAACCTTGCGGATAAGAGACCAGGCTTATTGACACCTCACAGAGACTAGTAAACGGGACTCACGGACCTTACGTTTCAAAACTCTCATATTTTCGTAACACAATAGCTTTATAAAAATAGAATAGCCAATTGTCAAAATGCATATATTTTAAATTACACAAAAAAGAGATTCTTTATTTATTAATGCACACTTAATATTAAACATTTATGCAATTGTAACCCTCGGCCTTTTAGAAGGCTGCAACATCGGTTGTGAGCCGGCAAGATGCAGCAAACTTTTATCAGCCCACAGTTTATATTTATTATATTTTTTTCATTTTTCATCATCATTTTTTTTTTGATATAGGAAACGTTCTTTACTTGAAAAATTCAAGTAAAATTTTGTAACTAAGATTAAAATTTTTGCTATATACTACATAAAAATCTAATAGATTTAAGTTTAATCTCCAAAAGTAGCACGTATATTAATCAGGTTAAGAGCTTATGGGAGAAAAAGCGACAAATTACACACATGAGCTCTTAAGATTTCCAAATAATCCTTGTTTAGCATCCAACTCATACTTAACTCTATCATTTTTTGTTCTTCGCGAAGATTCGCGAACACTTAGTCTAAACGTTAAGGAACAAGCTAGAGCTCAACACGCTCGATCGAGTCAAAATTTACTCTTATTCTACCCAGCAGGAAAGTCAAAATTGTGACAAATTTTTTTTATTTTTCATCTTTTTTTTTCTGAAATTTTGGTTGTAAAAACGGGATTACGTGAAAACAACGTGCGCCGGCTTAATCAAATCAAAGATCCCCCCCCCCCCATACTAAGACTAAACATTGTCCTCAATGTTTTACGAATGGTCTCTACGCAAATCCTAAGCCATTCTTATTAGGTAAGCGTAAAAAGATAAACGTTAGTCGATAAGAATTGGATATCGATTCGCAAAAAAAGCTTAGTGATGTGAAAGCACTAGTATCGAAGGACAAAAACCGCGAGCATGAGAGGCTTCAAAAATCCAGGACATCCTAGACATACAACACAAAATACAAAACACGAAACATGGATAATGGAAGAGGCGAGCCTCCTCACAACAACAAAACACTTATTCATTACTACTAAGCTAGCATACTACTACTACGGATAAACTAGGATAAGCATGGGGTACATCCCACGGAAGCGCTTGTTTTTTAGGTCACTTTACTTGACCTAATCCCCAACTTTAAGCTTGTCAAGGTGGGATAGAAGTGGAAACACGAACATCCAAGAGACTCGGATGTCCTCATAGGTGAAGTAGCACGTGAAAATTCTATCGGTCCTTTCAAGAATTTTTAATGACTTTGAAAGCATTAGGGCCCACGATGAGAAAAAGTCTGGGGAGAAGAAGGTATGAACACTTTAGATATGAGATCCCAGGGTTTTAGACATTTTCAATTTTTGTATGAAAACGAAAGTAAAGCTCCTAGCACCGGGAAACTATCTTTGTGGAAAGGAAGTTCATAAAGAGGAGATTTAAAATCCTCAAGAATTAAAGAAGCATTAAGTGGCCTTCTTTACATTCTTATCCGGTGTTGCAAAGTTGGTGACTTCAAAGAGGTTCTCGAGAATGATTGGCTACCCAGATTAAATACCGTTGTCCTTCGTTTTGTTGGTTGAAAGACAGAGCACAACTCGGAAAATCCTCATAGAAAATCGAGTCACACTCGGGAAAAGGAAGGACATTATTTGATTCAGGAAGATCAAGTTCATCAATCAAGAGTTTAGACTCTTTATTTTTATATCCTTGAAGTCAAATGGATACATAAGGTATCAACATAATGGTCTCATGATCGTAAATGAGGTGTCATCATCATAATCATCCCATAATGGTGGGGATGAGTAATCAAGAGCATGTTCATCGGTGAACATCTCGGACAATGGTATTAATAAGATCGTTATCGAGAATTGTTTGCTAATGGAGATTGAGTAAGCAAACATTTCACTCTTTAATAACGTCTTCCGGAGTCATATCAATCATTTCTCGTGAAATGATTTCACTAAGATCGTGTTCATCGCGAACACCTCGGAGATGGTATCATCAAGGATTTCATCAAGAGAATTTTCATCAACGAATCTTCGAGAAGTAGAACCATATCTTGAATGATCGATGTGGTTAAGCAGATACTCTAATTCTAGAAGATCGGATTCGGCATCAAAGGGAAGATCATCATTTCCTAGTGGAAATGTGATATGAGCGAGTTCATCGGCGAACTCCTCAAGAGAATAGTCGCTAGTTTCATAAATATGGAGACTAGGTGAAGAAAAGGTGGTACTGCCACTCTCGGCTAGGGCTTTGCACTTGAGCTCACTAAAACCACATGGAATGAGAAATTTCCCAGGGTCACCTAGCTTCTCGGGAAGCTTCTTTAGGATAACTGCTGAGCAATTTTCACTAACAGGTGTGTTTGCCAATTCTATAAGCTTCTCATTATTGGAAAGGAGACTCTTAAGCATCTTTTGATATTTTGGGATTAAAATCAATGCATCAGGCCAAGAGTTATAATGATGTGAAGTTGTTAAACATTTGCCAAAACTAGTAGTTGGACTTTCAACTGGATTTCCTTTTGTTTCTCTTGATTCATTCGTGCGGAAGGGATATTCGGGTGAACGAGGATCCCTTATGGAATCATAATATTCTTTGTTTTCGGAGGTTTAAGCTTGTTGACGGAAGGAGGTAGGGAACTTGATGGTAAACTCGAGTTATCCTGGACCTGTTAAATCTCCTCTTCAGTTCATCCACCTTCGGATTTATGAATGGAGAGAGGGATAGGAACGGAAGGTCCATCAAGAACAAGACTCACATCGTTTGTGTATGGCTTTCAAATCGCCTTTTGGTATAGCAACTGTGTTCTAGGAAGAGAACCCGTACCCGAGGTAAAGCGTTATCATCTTTTGATAAAGTTACACAAGCATACTTTCAAGCCTTTGATTCGAAAGTAGCCTAGTTGTTCAATTAAGTTGCAGTCGAATTGATCTTGTTTTCATGTAACCCTGATGTGGTTTTGTTAATTCTAGCGTTAAAGCAACTGAGGTTGGGCATTATGGGCTTGATAATTTTGAAACCTGAGTTCTGATTATGATTAGGCACCCTGGAAAAACTTATTTCTACCCTGAAGTTTATTTTGGTTTGTTTCCCTTGATTCCGTTTTTGATAAGGGCTGACACCCTTCGTTTTGATTGTGGATTGCGTTCGGTTTTGATTTTCATTTGATTCACATTATAACCTGGTGGTCCCGAGATAATTGTCTGAACTGATATCTAAGCAGATGTGGTTACCTTGAGGTTCGGGTAGGAATTACTACCTTGATTGTAGCTCCGCACAGCATATACAGTTATGATTTGGACAAGATCGGTGGCTGACAATCATTGGTAGGTAAATGGGACCACCACAAGTCTCGCAACTCGGTGTTACGGTATTAACTTGTTGGTTTGTTTGAAGCATTCTTGTGAAGTTCCTATTCATTTCTTCCATTTGAAGCTTAAGGGATGCTATTTCTGGATTAGAAGAAGTGTTAGAACTCGATGACTCATTCCGTTGAGCGGAAGTATCCCAATCATTGTTGAATGCGGTCAATATTTCAATGAGTTCAAACACTCTTCGGGTCCTATTCATAAAGGTCCCGCCAGCAGCTGCATTGATGGTATCACGATGCCTTAATGTTAGCCCGTTATAGAAGGTATCTATTGATCACGTAACATGTGTTATGGTTAGACATACGATCAATTGAAAGCTTATAACGTTCCCAAGCTTCGAACAACGACTCATCGGGTCTTTGACGGAAATTTGTAATATCATTTCTCAACTTGGTCACCATAGAGGGTGGGAAGTATTTTCCGAGAAAGATTTTTGCCATTTGGTCAAAAGAGTTGATAGAATTCCTTGGCAAACGATCAAACCATTCGGCGGCACGATCTTGCAAGGAGTAAGGGAAGAGTGTGACGAAGTGCGACATCGAGACCGCATATACTTCATGCTTTTGGGTGACCCATGCCAAAATTTTCGAGTGCTTGTTGGCATCATCACCCGGTCCGGAAATAGACACGAATTTTGAACTTGTCGAATCATGTCATTCTTAAGTCCAAAAGTCGTTGGCTATGAATTGCAGTCGGAGCAATTGGTCACCTCGAGCCGAACTAAAGACGGTTGCACACTCCTCCATAGTCCGGAGTGTTGGGAACATGGTAAACCACCTCCTCCGGGGAGTGGGTCCGGCACCACCGCTCCAATAGCCGCCATGCAAAAGGTTCTTCAAAATTAAAAGGTTCAACAACTACCGGTGGGGCTTGTTGTTGAGGACGGTTTTGATTTCGAGATTGAGAACGAGTGCGCATGCACTCAAACTATAAAAAGAAAATTTACACTAATTTTTTTTGGTTTTTTCAACAATTTTTCACAATCTATTTTAATAACGGACAAGACACTTAAACCTAATAATCAACAAGCTTCACGGTAGCTCTTTAAAAGAATTAACTTTAAAGTGAGTCGTACGTCGCTAGTTACACAAAAGGCAAGTTTTTTGAGATTGGTTCCGGAAACTAATTAATGGATAATACTTCAGTTGAAAGTATTATATGTTGGTGTTCTTTTACCAACTTGATGATTTTTATTTCTTTTTAAAGACAATTTTTTTATATTTTTGATTTTTTCTTGATTTTTTTTTGTTTTTATATATATAAATATACTAATAAAAGAAAAGGAAAAATATTTTTGTATTTTTGTTTTTTTTATAAAGAAAATAACTCCACAAGGAAGGATCTTCAAAGCACTAATTTTCAAACTTCGAAACGACAAACGCTTATACACTCCTCCCCGGCAGCGGCGCCAAAAATTGATTAATAGATTTGTTACCTTTTTATATATAAATAAATATAAATACATAACAAGGATCAAAATCCACAAAATCAATGAAACCGAGAGTAGTATAGGATATTCCCGGGTCGTAGTCCCAACGAGGAGCGAATTGGAAAGTCGAGAGTCGGTTTGATATTTGATGTTTGAATGAAAAAGGTATGGGTTTGATTTTCTAAAGCTACGAGAAAATTAAGGCAAACTACACTAAAAATGAGAAAATCACACAAATTATACTAAAAACGGAAACGGGAAGCTAAAACGACACACTAAAAACCCTAATTTCTCAAAATTACTCCTAAACTGTTTTTTCACTTTTAATAGACTTAATTTGACAAAAAAGGAAGTTTAAAAAAAACTAGAACGAAAACGGAGTTAAATTGAGTTCAAAAACGAGAATCGGGATCGAAACCCGTTCTTTAAAAAGTAAAATTTTGCAAAAATGACCCTACGAAAGATTTTCTATTTTTCCTAAGTGCAATATGACAAAATAAAATTTTCCAAAAAAGAAAAATATTTTTTTGATTTTTATTTAATTTTTAATAATTAAAAAACAGATTTAAAGAAAATAAATGATAAAAAATAGCAAACAAAGTTGGAAAAATGTGAAAAAATACAGAAAAGTGGATAAAGGTGTCCTGGTTCTATGAAAAATAAGAGCTAGAAAATTGGGCTTATAAATAAGCCGTAATAAGCTGAAAACAGCTTATGGGCTTAATGGGCTAAAATGCCTTTATAAATTAAGTGATGCAACTCACTACCGGATGAGCTATTGTAGCACAGCGGTAGTGAGTTGTTATAAAGTGTTGGTTGATGGGGTTGAGGTCCCGAGTTCGAGTCTTGCTCACTTGGGGCCTCCCCTAATCCCAACACTTTTATTTCTCATTTTTTTACAACTTTTTTAAATAATCTGAAATAAGCAACTTTAAAAAAGACAAAAAATTTATAACTAATCAAATAAGCACGAAAATAAGCAAAAGAAAGTGGCAGTTTGCTAAATTTACTCTAAATAACAAAAAAACTAACTGTTTGGCTATTTTAGGCAAATTAGCACAAGGAAGGAAAAATAAGCAAACTCAAATGCTAAGCTAAATCTAATAAGCAAGTATAACCAAAAATAAGCAAGGAATAATAAGCATAAAAGCCAGAAATGAGCTTATGAAGTCAGCAGTACTAACTTATAAGTTAGTACTGCCTTTGAAACTTTTGAGGATGCTAAGACCTAAATTCAGACAAAATAAGCTATGGAAAGGGTAACTAAGCTAAGGCAAATGTAAAACTAGACCTAATAAGCCAATATAAACCAAAAATAAGCAAAATCAAACAGACAAATAAGCTGGAAAACCTAAATAAGCTATGAGGCTAAACTGCAGGTAAAACCGTCAAAGGGCACACTTTGAGCTTAAAAATAAGCCACCTAGAGGGGTTTTTGGCTTTCTGGCTTATAGGAGCTTAAAGAGGAGCTCAAGGGCTTTTCATAAATGCAAATATCTAATAACATGGATTAAAGACAAGCAAGAAAAAGGGCTCAAAAGGGTGCTGTTTTGCACCAGGGCACTATTTTACAAGTAGAAAGGGGCAAAAAGCAGTTTTAAAATA
>BQNB010049127.1:0-12771 GCA_026074375.1 Tanacetum coccineum | reverse complement strand
AAATTTTGATTTTTAAAGAACGGGATTGATTCCCGTTCATATTTTTAGTGATTTTTAGCTTAAAACACCTTCGTTTTTAGTTTAGTTTTCTTTGTTTTTTATTTTAAATCAATAAAGTTTTATAAAAACCAAAAAGATCATGTTAGGCTTAATTTTAATAATTTAGGGTTTTTAGGTCCCGTTTGGATTCCCGTTTTGCGTTTTAGTTTAAATTTAGTGCCCTTAGTTGTTTTTAGTGTCATTTGCCTTATTTTTTTCGTATATTTAGAAAATCAAATCCAAATCTTGTTCCATTCAAGCATCAATTCTAAAAATGACTCTCGGCTTTCAATTGCATTCCTCGTTAGGGATAACGACCCGGGAATCATACTCCCGGATTACTATAATTATGATTTTTTGATTCCTACCCTCTTATCTTTATATATTATATTATAAGTATATTTTATATTTATATTTATATATTATATATTTTAAAAGGTGTAGATCAGAACGGATCAGTAGACACGTGAGGATTAGTATTCCTAGAAGTCTGAGGCAACTGTGGTGCTTTTGTTTGTGTTGTCCTAGTGTCAATTCGATACATGCCTGGTTTAATCACATTTGTGTTTCTTACATCTTGCGTTGCTGTTTGAGGCAAATTCTGTAAAGTGACTGGTTTTGATAAACCCTCTGACTCATTAGTTTTTGGAACCGACTTTTTCTTTGAAAAAATTTTCCTCTCAAGAGAGTCTGAAAAAGGAGCCGGTTTTCCTAAAACTGATGGTTTTGGAATCCTTTGTGCATTAGGTTGTCGAACAACAGATGGTTTATCAAACTTAGTTTCCACAGATTTTCCTTTGCATTTATCAATGAGTTTCTTTAACTCACATATGGCGATGTTCTTGTCTTGCAGTTGAGCTTTCAAATCTTGTATCTCAAAATATTGTTCACGTTCTTTCAGAAATACTTTTGACGCTTTTTCTTTGCAAACTGTGTCATTTTTCATTTGTTCTTGACATTGTTGTAAAGCGAGTTCAAGAGAAATCGAGTGTTTTTCTAATTTAGCAAAACTTCGTAAAAGCTCAGTATAAACCTCTTTACTAACAAATTCAGTTTGTTTTGAAAGCTTTTGTGCAAGACATTCACATTCCTTGACTTTATGAAGATATATGCATTGCAATTCAGTGTGCTCATCTAAATCATATAACGAATGAAATAAGAACACATAACATCATTAGACACACATTCTTGTAAGAGCATATCATACATGTTTGAAAATTCTGCCTTATCATATTCAAGTTTGTCAATTTCTTTTTCAAGGGATTTAACGTACTCTAAATCAGCATGCATTTCTTGCTTAAGTTCATGAACAAATGCGAAACTATCATTTTGTGTCTTAAGGGCAAGAGGCATCAAACATGTCTTAATTAGGATTTCCATATCTTGAGCAGTTGGGTTACGAAGATGAAGACGGTCGTTTGAATGTTTTACCCACGCTTGATCGACAATTTCTTTCAGATGATTAATGTTATTCGTCATGACATTATATGCTTGTCTACTTTTGCTTATTGATTTAGACACTGGTAAGAAATCTATGTTTTTGAAAATATTTGGTTTTGTTTTCACAAATGATTTTCTCCACATTTTCTTTCTTATTTCATTTGCCTGTGCGAACTGAATTTCATAATGCTGAGTCGGGGGTTTAAAAATTTCATAAAGACTATTTAACTTTGTGTAGTCAAAAGGTTTCACTAAGTCTTTATTCAATTTTGATCGACTCTCGTTATCAAGAGTCAGAGTCTCTTCCCGATCGGGGACGAGTCTGTTTGCAGGATCAGATTGGTCATGTGGGATCGCATACAAACATGGTATCTCATTTTGAGCCTTTTTGAGGTACCTTGGATTGGCAAAGGTAGGTCTTCCATTAAATGTAGGGCATTTGGGTGCTAACATATGAATGGTTTGGATTGATTGACTCCGTTTGTAAACAATTTCATTCAAAAACTTTAACTGGTTTTCCATTGAAATCATTTTGTCAATATCTTTTTCTTCCTTAAGCTTCAAATCCGTTATTACCTTTGTTTTCTCCTTGACAAGACCTTCGTAATGTGACTTGGTTAAAAGACTCTGTTTGACTAACTCATCATGTTTCTCTTTGACAACTGAAATTTCATAGGCTTTAAATTTTAAACTTTCTTTTATGTCAATTTCTTTTTGAGCCTCGCAAACTCAGTCTGTTTATTTTGAAGTGCAACTAAGCAACTATCCCGAATACTATTAGATTCCCCTAGAGTTCTACTAGTTTCCGCAAGTATAGATTTGCACTCAGTTAACTCTTGAGTCAATGTTGCATTTGCTTTCTTTAATTGATTTTGAATCTTTTTATTTTCATCGACATCAAGCTTTAAATTAGCAATTAACTTAGCAAGTGCAACACGCTCATCATCACATTCTACATCATTTTAGTCATCCTGAATATCATTATCACATATATCCGGTGAGTCAGGAGTGACATTACTATCACCCGTTTCCACTGCATATGTGTTACTAATGGATTCAGATTGGTCAAAATGTTGTATGTCATTGGCAAACACATTATCGTCAGTATCATATTGTACCTGTTCCAATGGCTCAGCGTCTGTGCCTGAGTCTGCATTAGGAACCTCCTGAATCTTTGCCATGTAACTGTAATGTGCTTCCAACTCTTGTTTATCAATCTCTTCATCCGTGTCTGCTAGCCAGTCAGATTGCTCTGCTTGAAGTTGAACACCTTTCTCAGCTTGTTTACACAGCAACATCTTTTCCTTGTGATACGTGGAGTCTTTAACCCGTTTTGGCTTTCTGCATTCCTTAGCATAATGACCAAATTCCTTGCAATTAAAACACTGTATCCCAGACTGTTTCACTACTGGACCACCTACAGTTTCCCTAGCCCCAACAACATTCACTACCCTCTGATTCCTAAACTTTCCAGTCTGATTATCATTCTTATACCTTGGAGTAGTATCCACATTCTTGTTTCTGGTGTTTAAGGAAGTTCTGAGGTTGTTGTTGGTAGGTTTGTAGAGTTTCTTGAAGTTCTTTGTAATGAGAGCCAAATTTTTCTGCATGTCTTTATCCTTCTGAGCTTGTTCAGGATCACTGTCTTCTTCAGAACCTGACTCAGATGGTGGTGTGATTGGTTTGGCTATCTCTTTGCCTTTGTATCTTGTAGTTGCATGAGATCTGGTTGGAAGTGAAGCTTTTGATGTTGGTGCATATGATTTGTGAGGTTTTGATGTTTGGTAATAAGGGTCTTGAAGTGTTTGAGCAGTAGCAACAAGTGTTAATGGGTTAGCATTCTTGGCCATTCTTTCAGCACGGAGTTCATTAACTTCCTTTTGGTATTGTTTTAGAATGTCAAAGAGCTTATGGTATGAAACTTCATCCAACTTGTGTTGTTGCTTGACAAATCTTGACCATTCTGGTTGAAGTTGTTGAAGAAATTGAACATTGACTTGCATCGTAGCAACTGTCAAATTGTTTCTGATCATTTCATTCATCATCTTGTAGAATCTTGTGTAGTAAGACTCAATTGTTTCTCCATCGTGAGAGGTGAATTGACCAAACTCCCAAAATAAGTTTGTCTTGACATCTTGAATATTGAGTGATTCACCTTGTTGTAGCCTTTCGATGGCTTCCCACATTTCTTGAGCTGTCTGACATGCATCAACAGTTGAGTATATTTCATCTCCAATTCCAGTCAATATCAAATGAATCGCTTCTTTTTTTGATTCAAAATGAGCTCTGTTTTCAGGAGTCATATTCATAACTGTCTCGACTGTTGTTTGTTCAGGAACTGCTGGAGAATCCTCTGTTGCAGGAACAGCTGGTGTTGTGACAATCGTTGGAGTGTATGGACCTTTGAGAATGCACTTCCGTAAGGCATCACCATTTGGTCTTGTATCAATGTATCGTAAGAACCGTGATCGCCATTGTGCATATCGTCCTGTTGCAAGCATTGGTGGACGATCCCTTGAACCAGCTGCCATTATGTTGTTATGCATTTGACTGTCAGTTATGGAAGTTACAATTGGAGTTTTCATGAAGAATGATTTGTTAAATTATGAAGTGAAAATAATTTGTAGGATCTTAAGATGATAAAGTTGTGTTGTGGTTTTGTCTTGATGTTACAGGTTCGATTTACAAATTTGATTAAACAAATCCAGTACCAAATTCGGTAACAAATTTGATAACAAAATCGGTAACAAACTCGGTAAGATATTAGATAGAGCAAACTCGGAAGGTTTCTCGGACAAAGCAAAACTCAGTAGAATTTGTCGGACAAATTTCTCGAACAAGTCGTCGTAGCAAATTCGACAAATTACAAATGGAAATTATCTAACAAATTTGCCTATTACAAAATTCGATAATAACTCTCCTAACACAAAACTCGATAAAACCGAGAGCTTGTGTATCTATTACAAATTTTATGCTAAAATTCCGAGAATAAAATGAAATCCTAAAACACACTTTTCGATAAAATCAAAAAATGTGTGCACTATTACAACTCTTATGCGAATTACCGAGAATCAAATAAAATCCTAGAACACACTTTTCGATAAAACCGAAAAATGTGTGCACTATTACAAAATTCGGAATAATGATTATAAGACACATATTCGATAAGGCTTGTTTATCAAATTCGGTGTACTATTTTATCTAAATAACAAACTCGGTGTCCTTTTTTTCAAATTTTACCGAGAATGATAAAAACACAAAAATCAAAACTAACAAATTTAAAAATGAATCTTAATACCTTATAATCCTTAGACAAGATAAAACCTTGAATGGAAAGAAAGATTAAAATTACTTTTAAATGAAAAAAAATCGAACAAAAAAAAATGCTAAACCACACGAACACAACTCGGTAACCCCTTGGCTCTTGATACCAAATGTTGGTACCTTATAATATTATTTCACTTCCATACAAATAGGTATGAATCAATGATAAGAAACCATAAGAAAAGAGATAGAAGAATGAAAGAATTTTAAAGAGAGAAACCAGAGAGAGAAAGTAGGAAGAAAATAAAGAGATGGTTGATTACCTTGCACAAAAATTACAAATGAGACCAACACCCTCTCCATGGGATGGAGAGGGGTATTTATAGTTTCTTACTAACCTAGGGTGACGCCTAGGTGTAGTGTTGTTGGGCCAGCTCGGGTTTTAGGCTTTAGCCCGCAACGTATACAATATTAGATTAAATCACGAGCCCGACTCCCTTTCTAGCCAATTACAACGACTAATAAATAAAGACCGAGTTTCCTTGTTCGATTTAATATTTTTGAGGCTAACAACCTTCTCTATCAATCACGTGACCGAGAAATTATACCTTAGAAAGCCAAAAAATTGCACTTTGAAAACTTGGCGTACAATTCTTCCTTCTTAAGTAACTCTAGAATTTGCTTAATATGTCCTTCATGTTCCACTTTGTTCCTTCAGTAGATAAAAATATCATCAACGAACACGATAACAAAATTATCCAAGAATGGCTTGCACACTCGATTCATTAAATCCATGAATACCGCCGGTGCATTTGTCAATCCAAAAGGCATTACTTGGAACTCGTAATGACCATAGCGTTTCCTAAATGCCATATTTGGAATATCCTCGTCATGAACTCTGAGTTTGTGATAACCAGACCTCAAGTCGATATTTGAGTAGACACTTGATCCTTGCAACTGATCAAACAAGTCATCGATTCTCAGGAATGGGTATCGATTCTTAACAGTAAGCTTGTTAAGTTCACGGTAATTAATATAAATCCGCAAAGATACATCTTTATTTTTGACAAACAAGACCAGAGCCCCCCATGGTGAATAACTCGGCCTTATAAATCCTTTGTCAGAAAGTTCTTGTAGTTGCGCAAACAGTTCTTGCATTTCTGATGGAGCAAGTCTATAAGGGGTTCGTGCCACAGGTGCAGCACCTGGGACTAAGTCAATTTGAAATTCAACTTATCGCGCAGGTGGCAATACAGGCAAGTCTTCTGGAAAGACTTTTGGAAATTTCTGTACAATTGGCACGTCCTCCAGTTGCTTCTCTTGTGACTTAACTTCTGTTTCCTTCTTTGTAACTTGCGCCAGAAATACTTGACAACCTTTCTTCATATACTTCTGAGTCTTTGTACACGATATGATACTCGACGTCGATTTCTTCCCCTTATCACTCTTATCTCCTTGAACGGTCAGAATTTCGTCTCTAAAAGGAATACGTACTATCTTCTCGTCACAGACAATCATCGCATGATTATTTGCCAACCAATCCATACCGATGATGACATCAAAACTACCGAGCTCTACGGGCATTAAATCAATGTTGAACGAATGACCTAATAATGCTATGGTACAGCCTCCAAATATAGTATTTGTTTCGGAAATTCTTTCGTCGGCTAATTCGACAGCATAACTAACGTCTAAGGTATCGGGGATTATATCAAGCAAGGTACTAAAAGTAGTCGACATGAAACTTTGATTCGACACGAAACTTTGATCGGCACCCGAATCAAATAATACAGAAGCATAATGGTTATTGAGAAGAAACGTACCTATGACAACATTGTATCCCGGGTTTGCATCTCCTCCACCAATAGCATAAGCTTTCCCTCTAGCTTTAGGAATAACAGGCTTGTTTCCATGGTTTTGATTCTTCAGTTTGGGGCGATCCTTCTTGAAATGCCCTTGTCTTCCACATTCAAAACATGTGGCACTCCTTTGATTCACCACTAGGGCCCTCTGATTAACTGCCGGGGGAACTGCGGGCTTATAATCCCTGGTTAAATGACCAATCTTTCTGCTACTTCTACACTTTATAGTGCATGGCCCAACATGGTGTAACTTGCAATTGTTGCAAAGAGGGTAAGGTCCAACATATACCCGACCTTCATTACCACCAGCCGTATAGGCTCTGGCCATATTTGATCCTCTAACATTATGCCTCTTGAACTGGGGTTGTTATGTACGGTTGTCTCTTTGATTGATCTCAAACTCTCTTTTGTTCTCAGCACTCCTAATTGCATAACCTTTCAACTTTTGGTCCATCAAACTCTTAGCCAACCAAATTGCATCCTGGAGTCTCGTTGGTTCGGCATCCATCACATTCCCTTGAATGTTGTCAGGGAGACCTCCAACATACCTCTCAATTCGGTCTTCCTCTTCTGGAACCATTCTAGTACACAACAGAGTCAACTCTTGAAATCTCTGAGTATAATCAGTCAAATCATTATTCTTAACAGTCAAGTTCCACAATTCATTTTCCATTTTCTGTATCTCGTTCTTTAGACAATATACTTTTGTCATTAACTTCATGAGATCTCTCCATGTTATAGCAAACACAGCATCAACTGCAACTGTCCTTTTGTGTGAATTCCACCAAGTTAATGCACTATCTAGCAAGGTGCAAGTGGCATGCTTAAGTTGATACACTTCTGGAAAATTGCTGATGTGGATCATTGTTTCCATCTTCTCAAACTATCTTGTCAAACCTACAACTCTTTCAGTCCCTTTAAAGTTGAGGGGTTGACACTTCACAAAGTCTTGATAGGTATACAAATGAGCAACTGGCATAGCACCTCTACCATTCTCATTTGGATTTCCATTCCTGTTGTTTCCTCTATCTCCATGGTTTCCATTCCCATTTCTACCATTTCTATTTCCGCCATTTCCACTATCACCGTCATTACCATTTTGGCTTTGATTTTCGGCCTCGAGAGCGTTAGCAGCACGGGTTGTCTCATAGTTAGCCAATGCCTCAGCCACTCGCTGGGCAATGAGCTCTTCGATTGCTTCAGGGTTCATTTCAGAACGTATGATAGTCATGTATAAAACACAAGACATAACACATGATGAGATTCGAAACGATCTTCGGTGACTTATAACGAGAATTAAATACATAATATGAAATAAAATATAATAACAACACGTTTTTCTAGAACGAGAAAATAACAATATTATGTTTAAGATGAACACACGATGGAATAGTAGAATAAGATTTCATGTATATATTAGAATCGAGTTCGGTTACAGTCAACCCATGACGGGGTACTTGATTTACAGTATTTTTACTACTAACATCTAGACCTAACCATCAGTCTAATGTCTTACATAACCATGGTACTACCAAACTAAGGGCGAAATCCCAAACAACTCTCAACAAACAACTCCAATCTCCTAAGTCTCCTCCGAGCATCATCACGATCCCTATAAATCTGACAAAATTCCTCCTGTGAAAGTGCCATGTGATGGCAAATACTGTCAACTCGATCTCTCTCTTTACACAACAAAGCTCAAACCCTTAGGTTCTCCAGTCCTAACCTCCTAATCCTATCAGTTAAACCAGCTCTCTCTCCGCTAGCCATCAACTGACCAGTCTCCAACTGTCTCTGAGTAGTCTCAAACTCAGTAATCCTATCAAGAGGAACCTCTGACATGTAGTGAACTATATCATAAAGAGTACCCTCAAGATCAGGAGCATCTCTTCTAGTGGACTCAGAAATACCACCAGTAATTAATTGATCTATAGCGATCTCCATCGTGCCTCCTGCACTGGCCTCTGCCTCAAACTCCTCCTTGTCCTCCCTAATATCACTAGCAGCAATCTCAACTCCTATACATATACCATCTATAATATCAACTCCAACTCCATCACCATTACCTAAATCTGCAACAGCCTCTGCATCAGTAGTACCAATCTCCATATGCTCCTCTCTGCTATCCTCAGGTGAGTATAAATCTCGGAACCTCTTATGAGGTGGTAAAAGATCAGCAAGATTAGGGGCTATCGATCTCAAAACAGGAGTAGATGATGGTACTGAAGTAGTAGGGGATCTGCATCTCTTGCGATATGGTCTAGCAGAAAGTAAAGATGAATCCAATGATCTCTCAGAAGATGAATCTGGGGATGATTCTGATGTCGTCGGTGGGTAAAGAGTAGACAATGATGCAGACCTCCAACGTCTAAACGCCTCACTATATCGTCGAGTCATAACCGAGGGATAAGCTAACCTAGATGATGTAATGATAGTCGATGGTCTTGAATGAGTCTGACCTGATGCATCGCACCCTTAAGAGTGAACTGATGATGTATCTGACAATGAATCTGAAGGTGAACCTGAAAAAGTATCTGATGAAGAATCCGAAGATGAACCAGAAGAAGATAAGTCTAAAGTAAAGTCTGGGGAAGAATGACGATCTGATAAACAATGAGATACATGTCCCCATGCTAGTCTACGAGTAGGAAAAGGTCCAACTCGCTTCCTTACAGTCAACAACTTACGCGTCCTATTAGGATGGGTGCGGTAAGGTCAACCGAAAGGGATAGCCTCCTCGGGTCAGATAAGAATTGCTGGCCATAGACGAATCTCGGGTAGGGCAACAACAAGGGCAATAGGAAACTCAGATGATGGTGCAAAAGCGTCATGAGATGATGATCCTAACAGTGAGGATGGCCTATATGCGACCCGGTCCCTCCACCTCAAAACCATAGCATCATGAACGGTAAGAGACTCATGCCTCTCGGGTCTCTACTCGGCAGGATCAGACTCACTGTCTGCCTCCGAGTCATCAAAACACAAGAAGGGTAAAACCAATGGTAACTCTGGTGCTGAAGGTAAGGAATCCTCCAATGGATCAGAATCAGAAGATGAATAATCCACCAAATCAAGCACTCCGGCAGGTGAGGTGATAGAAACTGCTCCCACCTCCAGTTCAACTAATGGGTCAGCAGGTACAATGGGAACCTCGACGTGAATCATAGGGATAAGGGCGGGAATAACCTCGAAAAGAATCACTCGTGGGACATGAGAACCCACACTCTCCTCAAATGAATCCGACGAAATAGGAATAATAGAAGTTTCCATAACCTGCACAAGCAAAAGTTTATATAAATCTCTTTATATTAAACCTTGATAAGTACGTGCAATGCCAAGAAAATAAGTATGATGCAAAATATGATATGGCAAAATGAAGTATAAAGTAATTATGGCAATATGATATATAATTTGTACTTTATATATATATATATATATAAAAGCCGGTAAGAACACGTAGGATCACATACTGGTTATAGACCAGACCTAGTATAAGCTACCTGGTTTACTATAACCTTGGCTCTGGATACCAATCTGTCACACCCCCAAATGGGGCCTAGACAGAATATGTGTCTGGAGGCGTGACGTCATTGCATACATAATACAAGATCAAGTAAACGACTACTATATGGACGTTTGATAAAACATAACTCATTGCTTTGGATAAATCAAAATAAGTCTTACAATATTCTTGACATAAATGAAATAGTTTCAGCGGAAGCTTAAGTAAAATGCATCGAAATCATAACATGTTTTTAAGATAACTGTTAGGATTATGAAAAAGACTCGGTCACCCCCGTGTATTGTTTAGTATAGCAAAGCTCGTAGTTAGAAAGTAAGTGTATGACTAATAGTATTGGGCCGGGCCTTTAGCCCACTTGTAAGCCCATACCCAAGCCCATAGAGCTTACAAACACATGTATAATACCATCTTCTTTCTGTTTGACTTGTAATCCAAGAAATAAGGTGAGTTCTCCCATAGAGCTCATCTGAAATCTACTCTTCATCATTGCCCTAATTCATCACACCAAGACCTCTTTATAGAACTAAAAATAATATCATCCACATAAACCTATACTAACATGATATCATTTTTGTCCTTCTTGATAAAAAGAGTCTTGTCAATAGTTCCTCTTCTGTAATCCCACTTTTCCAGCAAGAAAGTAATAAAGTAGCAACAGGCTCTGAACTTGTGTAACCATACAAAGCTTTCACAACCTTGTAGACCTTCTTAGGGAACTTAGGATCTACAAAGCCTGGAGGTTAAGACACATACACCTCCTCATCAATTATGCCATACAAGAAGTACTCTTCACATCTATTCTGATAACTATGAATTCCCATATAAAGAACGCCAAAGGCCAAAAAGGATCCTAATGCTTCAATTCGCTAGCCACATGAGCAAAAACCTCATCATAGTCTATCCCTTCCTCTTGCCTATATCCCTGGGCAACCAACCTTGCCTTATTTCTAACCATAACACCTCTTTCATCCTTCTTATTTCTGTAAACCTATTTTGTCTCAATTGCCTTCTTCTTATAAGGCAAATCTACAAGAATCTAAACTTTTTGAATCTTGAATTGCAGCAGTTCTTCCTACATAGCATCAACCCAACTTTCATCTTCAAGTGCTTTAGATATCTTCTTGGGTTCAATTTGAGATAAGAAACAAGCAAATAAACAATGTTGGAAATCCTTGTGATTATTTCTTCTCTCCCTGCTTTGAATATAACTTACAAAAGCATGGGCTCTAGAACTTTTGTTCACCTTGCTCCTTGTTTAAACTGCTAATTATGGATCTCCAAGAATTTGAGTTGAAGGATGAATAGAGTGAATCCTTGATGTGGGAATAGGACTAACATTCATAATAGTTTCTAAATTAGTGAAGTCAGTCACTGCACCCTCATCATCATAAGATGCATTGGTAAAAATACCATCATTTGGGTTGTCATAAAATATACTCAAAGAGCATGAATTTGGAGAATCATTACTTGGTTAGTGTAGGTTGATCAGATAGGATAGTCCTACCAAGAAGTGACGGAGTACTAAGTGGTGTGCTAGCAGTATTAACTGTGTTAGTACTGGTAGCTCTAGCAGCTCCTGCTTGAAGAAGCAAATCCTCTGTACTTTTAGCTGCATCATTAGCCTCCTTTTCTTATCTTTTAAGTCTTTCAAGTTCTTCCAAAAATGCTTGATCCTCCTGATCTACTGGCTCCTCATTTGTCTTTAAACCTGTATCCTTAGTATGCTTTTCACCTTCATTCTTTGCTTCTGAGCTCTTATCTATTGAAGTATAAGAAGAATATATTGGCAGTACAAAGTATTCTTGAGCAGGATCAGTTTCCTTTTTAGAATTTCCTACATCAATA
Source organism: Tanacetum coccineum (assembly GCA_026074375.1). Classification (NCBI taxonomy): domain Eukaryota; kingdom Viridiplantae; phylum Streptophyta; class Magnoliopsida; order Asterales; family Asteraceae; genus Tanacetum; species Tanacetum coccineum. Next base: position 798 of record BQNB010049127.1, on the reverse strand, counting down.
TTATCTTTTGTACCTGCACTATGATTAGCTTCTTCTGGACCTGCAGTTTTGTTAGCTTGATTCTCTTATCTCATAGGCTGATAATTCTTTGAATTAGTTAAATAATCAAGATCAAACAGCTAATTTGGTCCTTTCCCTGCAACATTTGGTTTATTTTCTAAAAAGTTTATATGCAGGTTCTCTTCAACTCTCTTGGTTTCTAAATTGTATACCCTAAAAGCCTTGCTATTTAGGGAATACCCAACTAAAAACCCTTCATCAGACTTCCCTTCAAACTTACCCAGATGGTCAATGGTATTCAAGATGGTCACATGGCACCCAAAAGGTCTTATATAGCTTATGATTGGTATTTTACCAGTTATAAGTTCATAAGGTGTCTTGTTTTGAGGCTTGGTCACTAATACCCTATTAAGGACATAACAAGCAGTATTAACTATTTTAGCCCAAAAAGTGTTAGGTAAAAATGAATCTGCTAGCATTGTTCTAGTAGCCTCAATAAGGGTCTTGTTCTTTCTCTCAACAACTCCATTTTCTTGCGGAGTTCTGGCATTACTGTATTCCCTCTTGATCCCTTTTGACCTACAGAATTCAATAATGTCCCTGTTCTTGAATTCTGTACCATTATCACATCTAATAGTTTTAACTTTTTGGTTTAACTGGTTTTCAATTTGTCTTATAAAGTCCTTAAGGATTCCACTAGTTTCATCCTTAGTTCTTCTTAAACCTGCTAAAATCATCAGTGATAACAAGGCAATAAGTCTTATAGTTTATGCTCCTTACAGATGTAGGTCTAAATAA